>SNQJ01S0051573.1:55409-74513 GCA_010110895.2 Picea sitchensis | reverse complement strand
CAAAAAAATCTTTCTAGGATCCTACATCCATTTGTTAGTCCAAACACTCTTTCTATGCATAGGTATAACCTATCTATCACTGTACTTATCAGATCTATTCATATCAAGCTTTCTTTCATCTATCAGAGCCCTAGTTTTCAAGCTAGGACAAAATCTATCAAATATACTTAGATCCATACTCTAGAAACAAAAATTTCCACTTATTTTACTTCTATAGAGAACAAAGCTTCCAGATCTAACTTTTAACTATTATTACCTTTATCAGAGCATAGGGCTTACAGATCTTACCTCTTTTCTGTATATCTGACCTCTTTTCTTCATAAACTTCCACTTTTACTTTTCTTAGAGCACAAAGCGTTCATATATTGCTTATTTTCTTTAGATCTGTCCTTCCTTCTTTAGCATAGATCTTTTCAGATCAAGTGGATTATTGTGCACTAGGGAACAGATCCATGCACAAAGCTTCCACAATTTTAGGGTGATTCTTTGCACAAAGCTTTTTCTTCCTCAGTTCCTAGCAATCACAATTTGAGGTCTCAGCAACAGAACCATTTGTTGGCATAGGGGCAAACCCAGGGTTCAATGCTACAAGAGTGCACCAACAAAACCCTAACTATCGGCCCTTTCGGCAACACCTGGGAATTATATGAAGTCTCACTAGAGGTAGAGGCAGGGGTGGTTGCAAGACTCAAGTGTCTGCAACCTTAGTTGGGACACAGATATGTGATTGTATCTCTTATAGAGCACTAGCATCGATCATTCATCAATATTCAGTTCTTATTATACTTCGCAAGTAGCACAGAGCATCGCAACATTCACTTAGATATAAGGTATCTTAGTACTCAGTAATAGTAAAACATATTAGATTCAGTAGATCAGCACTAAGAATCTTCATACATATCCAATCCGCTATTCATACACCTCTAATAAGAACAAAGCATAAATATATCCATCTAAATATATCGAAGCACTTAGAAAAAGTAGAGATAGGCACAACAAGTCAAGGCACAAAGCATAACACACATATTTACATGGTTCACCCCCACCCTGGGGCTACTTCCACCAACTCTTCTTCTTTATTATCGTCGGCCAATCGGTTACAAGCACAAAGCCGTAGAAACCCTTATTTCACAAAGGACAGAAGATCTGTGCAGCCCGCTAGATCCTTCTTCCTTGCCTTTCAGCACACATCCTTCTATATCTTCACACAAGGACTTGCACTAAGCTCTACAAGTCTATACAGAATGCACAAAACTCTAGATCACACAGATCCCTTATTGGCATTTATCATATATCACATAGATACAATACAATCCCTCCTCTACTAGATGTCTAGATGTTTATTTATACATTACAAAAGTGGGCCTAAACGTGGGTAAACCCATGGGTCGACATCCATTTCCCATTACATTGTCCCAAAACCAAAAAAGGGACTCGGAAGTGGGCTAAGATCCCTTGATCTCTTCTTTGTCTGGCGCTCCATCTTCGATAGGCTGTCGAAGTCCCGAAAACAGTCAAATATGACCAAGTAACTTCAAAACTTAGTCAAGGGCCAACAGGAAGGATCTAGTTGCAGGACTCATCGGAGATTCCAGGAACCCAAACCCAAGCTAAGAGGCCTTGATATTGATGTTGGAAGGAATATGATAAACCTAAAATAGGCACGATCTAGGAGCAGTGAGGAATTCACTACCAATGGCGTTGTGAAGGAGAGTGACCTTCACATGCCAATCTTCCTAAGAACCTGAGAGAGATTCCCTAGTGGTATCACGGATTGGCGCGGGGGTGGACTGTTGCTGAAGCTACTGAGAAAGAATAGCCTATGGTTGTGTGGAAAGGTGAACACCCAAAGTTAGTTGGTTTATTATCTACATCTTGTAACTAGATAATCATCCCATGTACTTTATGTATTGGAATTGAAATGTGTGGTGAAAATACATGTAATTGTATTCATGGAGGTGTAAGCTTGTTTGATGAGTAGACTGGTCATTTCTTTGCATGTATTTGTATTTGAATAATGGTGGAACTATATAAATGGTATCCTCATGTGAATGTATTCATTAATATAAATGCATTGTTGTGCCTCTTATGTGTGCATTATGATACTTGTTGCAGTGTGATGTCTGTGAAAAGAAAACAATCTTATAAAATAAGAATGAAAAATACTTTCTAAGAGGAATGAAATATTGCAAGAATGGCATGTTGAAGGCCAAAGAAGACCATTATACCTTGTGTTATTTCCTGATCCAAATGAAAAATGTGAATGCACAGAAGGGATGGTTGAATTCCTAAATAAAATAGGTTAAGTACATTTATCTTCACTGGTAATATGATGGACCCATGTATCCTATTGAGAAGAATTAACACCAAGTGTATCCCTGTAAAAATTGTAGTCCCTTGAATGGTCACTAGGTATCCTGAAATAGGCATCATGATGACTCAAATATCGTGGAAGGTTTGTGTGTAGTCAGAGATCATTAAGCCTGGTATCATCCCCTCCAATGAAATGCAAAGCTTGAAGAATGAGAACATTCATCCAAGGTATGAGAAGAATGCCTTGGCATAATTCTAAGTAAGGTTCAGAGCTAAGAAGGCTTGATGAAAAAACTTAGAAGGAACTTAGAAGAAATCCTCGATCCATTAAGTCCTGAATCAGACTTTAAACTTGGGAAAATCCTTTGATTTTCTTTGGGAGGATCATAGCCGTTGATTTGGTGCAATGATTAGATCTTGACCATTAGTCTAAGGGTGTAGTCATCAAATTTTCTGAATGAAAGAGTGCATAGGACTCCGATGGGAGAGGCTTCGAGTCCACGAGATATGTTGGATCCATCGAAGAGAATTCCTAGTGAGTTCTAGTCCATCGATAAGAATTATGAATCTATTTGAGTGTGGGACCATTGGAGCGACCCAAAGTGAGGTCATAAGGAACTCTAATAGGTATGACTATGAATAAAAAAGGATCGTCAATCCTATCAAAGTGCGTATGAGAGATAATAGAGACTATTGGTCATGGTACTCATCATGTTGGAAGGTAAGGCATTTCGAGTATCAAGTGTGGGGTTGCACTATGAATCTAATGAAGAGGGATACAAGTCATCATGAGTCATTATACCTATAGATGGTGGAGATAGAGAGACATCAATATGTTGTTTCTCATAGGACCCATCAGTTCTCATGAGGAGTGAAAAAAGGGGTGATTGAAGCCATGATGACGTGGTGTGACAACATGGTGGTTATGGTGATGAGGAATCCAACATGGTAGTTAGCATTCCCCATGGGAAGACACATGTCAGTTTATGAATTTGTGGGATGAGAGTGGGACCCATTGGGAAAAAATGTCTATAAGTTGTTACCCTAAATCTCAGTCGTTGATTGTGGTGCAACGATTAGATCCTCGTCATGCATCGAAGAAGGCCTATTGGAGTGGTTTGAGTCACTGGAAAGAGTGCACTCTAATGGGAGGGACTTTGAGAATGAACAAGGGCCATTGATATAAGATAATGCATGATTCATTCTCGGTCGTATATCTCCATGGGTCCCTCTTAAGTAAATCTCAGGGTGAGCATGAGAGGGTTGTTAACTTCTAGGTGAATTACAAAATCTAAAGAAATCAAATTCATTGATCACTTAACTCTAAGGATCATCTAATCCATTGGAGTGTGCATTGGTTGGAGTGTTCCAGTTGGAGTGGAATGTAACTGAAATGGAGAAGAACTCTGATTGAAAAGAAATGCTTTCAATGAATCTAAGCCATTGATTTGGAGGACCAGATAGGTTGAGGTCCCCAAGGGAGAGCTCGAATGTGTCACGTCAGTGTCATGTCGGATGGCACAAGTGACAATGAGCCACATGAATGACACATGGAAATGAATTGGATTCAGTAAATTAAGTCCTAGGAAACTTTAGAAGGTCATAACGTTTGATCCATAGCTCGGTTTGGAGCATGGTGATAGTCATTGGAAATATCTTGATGAGCAGAATAAGATGGTGCCCTCGAGAATATGATTTAATATGGTTGAGGAAAAGAAAAAATTTAATACCACATCCCTTAAAAATGTACTTAGGGGGTTGGGTGTCTTACATAAGTATGTACAACCATTACAATCCCATTGTATCAACTACAAATCTAGACAAGGTCATCAAACAATTCAGTTTATTCAAATTTGAAGAAGATGCAAATGCCACCCCATGGCATGTGTCTTTTCCTCTTGATTTGGCTCCAACTACAACTCCTCTTCCCAAATTTAAGGACCATTTGCCTAATTTTTATGGTAATGGAACTATCTTAGTCAATGAACATATCATTTCTTTTTCTAATGCATGTCATAACATTGGGGAAAATGAGAATGACACATGTATGCAGCTCTTTGTCAACTCATTGGAAGGGAAGGTTGCAACTAACTTCTTTGAATCACCACCCAATATTTTCTCAATTTTGGATGAATTATCATATTAGTTTAATTCTACATATGGAAAGCCTCAAATTCTAGTATATTTTCTTAGAGATTATAATAATCTTGTTTATAACAAAGGTGAAACTATTAAATCTTTCAATTTGTGTTTCACCAAATTGTATAATCAGATCTCAAAAATTATCAGAACACATAATCAGGACACTTTAATACATTATTATAATACTCTACCTATTGCATATTGACAAAGGCTTGAAGAAAATAATGTTGATAGTTTAGGATATGCATTATAGACATTCTTGGAAGTTGAGAAATAGTTGGCTACAATAGGTATTTTGATTGAAGACTATGTTAAACATAATGATATGTCAATTGTATTATAGTTTGTACAAGATATGAGCAATCAAATGAATGATTTTGAGAGAAAATGGGTGGCCTTTGTTAGCACTAGAAGTCACCTTTGGATTGCAGCATAAGTAAGCCCAGTACCCATCAGTTTGTATGTCACAATGAATAATTTAAAGGGGGTCGAATGGGCACAGACTCAGGATAATATCATTTTAACTCAGAAAGATGGACTAGCATGCACACGCAAATGAGGTCTTTATTCGAATTTAGTTATTAAGTTGTAGTAAGGGTGAGAAGGAGGAAGAAATTGAGGAGAAAATGAAAAGGTATGCTCTGGACAACAGGTCTTCCAATAGCCTCGAGAGGAAAAACTCAGAAAACAAGATCCTCTTGGATTCAGAGTTCAGGAAACTGAAAACGCTATAATTGTGTTATAATCCAACATTCATTAAAACACAGTCATAAACATCCATGTGAATCATTCAATCATGAATATTCAGTATCAGACACAATAAAGCATGGAAACATGAAGCTAACTTTCAACAAACAAGAGATCTCAGATCAAATTACATAACCAGATAACCAGAGTGCTTTATAAAAAAATTACAATGTAGGAGCTTAGCTCAACCATCCACCCTTAAAAAATAATAGAACTCCATACATATACTCAAAAATTTCATAAACAACAGCAGAGGCATGCTCGAGCTTCCATGGCGCTGCATCTTCTGAGTCAGACTGTGCATACAGTCTCTTCTGCACATGCCTTCCCCTGTTAGATGAAAACTCGGCTTTTCCAGCCCCTTTGTGTCTCCTCGGTCAGACTTTTCTGACCTTCCATTCATGGGGAAAGACAATGTTTCAACCACCTTCCCCCGTTTTCATTAACTTCTTCATCAGGATTAGAACGAGGCCGAGTCGACTTGGCACTTGGAAAATGTGGTGGCCTCTTTCTGCAGCCAACACCGACGTTTCGTCCCTTGGAATAGCTCATGTTAACTCTACACCTTTACCCACATGTGACCTTGGGCTCTATCCCCGAATGTTTCAGGACTTCGCTTCTTGAGGATTCGGGGCATTGTGCACCTTCCTCACTTCAAAATTCCTGAAGTGGAATTCTCTGCTTTCCCGATATGTGTCTGCCTTAGCACAACGCACCCTGACTTTGGATGACACACATTTGTGTGTTTTTAAGCCCCCTTCTTTCACATTTTATCACCCAAGGGACAAATCCAAAGGAAAAACATCCCCCTGCAAGAATATGTGATAACATTAGGCTCCATGGGGGATAGAGTCCTCCCTATGAGGCTCTAAGAACTCCTTTTTCAGTTCCAATTGCCTTCTACATTGGATTATGGAGTCAAGCTCGAAACACCCTGCTGAGGAATACATGCAGATAAGTAAAAACAAAAATAAACACACATGCTCCAAGGAGATTATTTATGTATAGTCCTAAACTAATTTAATTTTTACACAGTGTTAGGTGAAAGCAAACTTCCACCATAGCCATTTAAGCAACTTCCTAGCTACAAATTTGTTTATTTTGTCAATGATTGATAATAGATAATGCAACCGTGACAGCAGAATGGTTACATTCTTCATCTTTCCTTCTAATGTTGAGGTCAAGATAAAGTTGGGCGGCTCCAAAACATTCAAAAAATACAACTCCACATACATCCCTACAGGGTCATGAAAATCGTGACAGAACACATGGGACTGATAGCATATATCTTCTTCCTCTACAAGTTGTTCACTGTAAGCTATGGGTACAATTGAAAGAAGGATTGAAGTAGGTGGTTGTTGATCCACGGATAAATGTTGATTTACTTATGGTTGTGTATAAAGAATCCCCTCATGTGTCTCAACTAAGGGTCGCTCTTGTTACCTCTTTTGTGACAAGGCCAACCTTTGCATCATTCTCCCTGTCTTTATAGTGATCAAATATAGGATAATATTGTTGCTCCTCATCACTAGAATATTCGTCAAAAATGGGCAAGTGCAGAACTATTTTATTTTGCAAAGAAAAATGAGCAACCTCTTGATTCTTCTCTTCAATCCTGGGTGAAAATACATCATGGGAAACCTCTTGAAGGAAAAGAGAAGAATCATTCTCCACAACTATATCTTCTTTTACAACTGAGATAGAAGGTGCATCAGCGGAAGAATGTGATACATCTATGGCCATGCAATCATCAACACTATCAGCACTCAAATCTGGAAGGCCTTCTTCACGGTGAAAAGAAAGAGGAAATCTTTCATCCACACTTCCTCTTTCGATCAGATTTTCACTAGACTCATCATACGAGGAAGACTTTGTCATCTACTGGATGTGGAAGGAAAAATTCCTACAAAATTCATAAAAAATAAGATGAGACAGGTAAATCTTCTCGTAATATGAATTAAAGGAATCATGAAAGTCCTTCAAAGAACGGATACTAGCAGCAGGGAGAGCTTGACACCATTCACGAGCATCACCCTCTAAATAAAATATGAATATCTTGATCAAGACGTCCTCGTGAAAAAAATCATGCTCAAGCATGCATATATGAAATTTAAATAAATGCTCACCGGGGTGGTCATGCTCGCTGCCTCTAAACCTCAGAAGATAGTCATCCCATTCATTTATAGTTGGCATTGGATGTGGATAACCAGCTATGGATGAGAAATCAAAGGGGCCAAACCTCTTGGCCAGGATAGCCTCCTTAGCCTTTTGATTTGTCTCCCTTCAATGGAGTCACCAACAGATTCTTCACAGTGGAGTCGCCATGGTGAAAGATAATGCATCAGAATAATGTGTCCAACTTTAGTTCACCATCTAAAACTGGATCTCTGCAATGTGGTTCTTCCCATGAAGCTTTTCAATCTGGGATAACAACAAAATCTTTCTTGAGAAATCATTTCTTGTCGTAATAATTCCCTCTGGGTCAGCTTCAGGTGTAGCCAGAGGCAGCCACAACTGAAACAGTGGAGTTGTCATGTGCAAGATGCAATCTTTAATGGTATTGATATCTGATGCACCCTCATAATTAGTAAGCTCTTTGTCATTCTATCCCAGGGAAATGTCTTCAATTCATTCCCCGGTAACGATGCCAGAAATGTTAGCACTAGAAGTCACCTCTGGATTGCGACAGAGGTAATCCCAGTACCCATCAGTTTGTATGTCACAATGAATCATTTAACTGGGTTCGAATGGGCGTAGACTCGGGATAATATCATTTTAGCTCAGAAAGTTGGACCAGCATGCACACGCAAATGAGGTCTTGATTTGACTCTAGTTAGTAAGTTGTAGTAAGGGTGAGCAGGAGGAAGAAATTGAGGAGAAAATGAAAAGGTCTTCTCTGGACAGTAGGTCTTCCAACAGCCTCAAGAGGAAAAACTCTGAAAACAAGATCCTCTTGGATTCAGAGTTCAGGAGAATCAAAACGCTATAGTCGTGTTATAATCCAACATTCATTACAAAAGAGTCATAAACATCCATGTGAATCATTCAATCATGAGCATTCAGTATCAGACGCAATAAAGCATGGAAACAGGAAGCCAACTTTCATCAAACAAGAGATCTCAGATCGAATTACATAACTAGATAACCAGAGTGCTTTATAAAAACTTTACAATGCAGGAGCTTAGCTCAACCATACACCCTTACAAAATAATAGAACTCCATACATATACTCAAAAATTTCATAAACAACAACAGAGGCATGCTCGAGCTTTCATGGCACTATGTCTTCTAAGTCAGACTGTGCATACAGTCTCTTCTGCACACGCCTTCCCCTGTCAGACGAAAACTCAGCTTTGTCAGTCCCTTTGTGTCTCTTCGGTCAAAATTTCCTGACCTTCCATTCATGGGGAAAGATGGTGTTTCAACCACCTTCCCCCATTTTCATTAACTGCTTCATCGGGATCAGAACGAGGCCGAATTGACTTGGCACCTGGAAAACATGGCGGCCTCTTTCTGCAGCCAACACCGACATTTCGACCCTTGGCGTAGCTCATGTGAACTCTACACCTTTACCCGCATGTGAACTTGGGCTCTATCCCCGAATGTTTCAGGACTTTGCTTCTCGGGGATTCGGGGCGTTGTGTGCCTTCCTCACTTCAAAATTCCTAAAGTGGCATTCTTCTCTTTCCCAATATGTGTGTGCCTTAGCACAACATGCCCCAACTTTGGATGACACACATTTGTGGGTTTTTCAGCCCCCTTCTTTCGCATTTTGTCACCCAAGGGACAAATCCAAAGGAAAAACATCCCCCTTCAAGAATATGTGATAACAGCCTCTATGTCATCCCTAGCTGAAACTTCTTCCAAAGCTTCTTTTAGGAATCATCCTAATAATTATCCTCCAAAGGTTATTCTTTCAAGAACCTGTTGCATTTTTTGTGAATATAATCATGATGAGTGTACTTGTGTGGTCAAAAAGAGTGCAAGAGACTGAATCTTTGGAAAACATCTTGATACAACTATTGTTTCCTTAGATTTCACCCAAAAAGAGGATGTTATGATGGTTGACACAAGAAATAAATCATATGCAAACAAAGGAAAGGGTGGTCATCCTAAGACCACTTTTTCCCCAAGCTCATCCTCTCAACAAACAAATCCTTAGGTTACCAAGAGTGCACATAGTCAAGAGGTTTCTACCTCTTCCCCTTCTTCTTGTAAGTATAATATTCTAAAATATCTAGCTATAATAAAATCATATGCATATTTATTGGATATGATCATCGTCCCAAAGAAACAAAGGCATCTGAAATATTTTATGGAAGGTAAAACTTCTACAATTTCTAGTTTATCTGAAGAACCAAGTGAAGAAGGAATGTACATAAATAAATTAAGTGTATATAATCCTAGGATTTATGTTCAAAATAGTCCTTTTTATGTATCTGTAAAGACAATAGACAGAATTTCTCATTGTTTCCTAATTGATGGTGGGTCAGGTCCTAGTGTCATGTCAAAGATCATCATGGAAGAGTTAGTTATTTCATGTACGAATGAGAATTCAAAGAGTATGCTATCTTACAATAGCTAGCAACAAGTTACAATCAGTGAAATCAAAGACATGACCTTAGTTTTTTGTGCTCACCCGCAAATCAAAACCACTTGCAATATTCAGGTGATARACATACCAATCAGTAATTATTCCATCATTTTKGGAAGAGACTGGCAGGAATTGACTGGTGGTTACATTTCATTAGTCGATGGGTCACACATGTCCCTTCCCAATAATGGAAAGAACATCATTTTTTTGAGGGAAGGATGAATTTCACCTTATATTGAGAGTCTTCCACAACCTCGTGTAAATTATATTGAGGAAGATATGAGTCTATACTCTATTTTTCTAGAAGAAGATAGTATTTTTTTCAATTCTCATCCTAATCTTGAAGACGAAATGTGGCACATGAATTTTGATGGTGTGTCTTCAAGTGAGGTAAACGAAGTAGGCATAATATTGTATTCTCTTGTTGGAAAGATTCACAATTTTTCTTACAAAATAGAGTTTTCTCACACTAACAACGTTACAGAATTTGAAGCCTTGATCCTTGGTATTGAAAATGATTTCAATCTTGGATGTTATCATCTCACTATTTTGGGGGATTCTGAACCGATTGTAAATCTAGTTATAAGAATCTTTACCCCCTCAAGCAAGTTTCTTAAAAGGTTTATACAGGCAGTATGGTATCAATCTCAATTTTTTTATCTTTTAACATCACTCATATCAAGAGAGACCTGAATTCAATGGATGATAGGATAGTTATTTTTTTCATCTAGTCCTACAAGACAATTGCTACCTCAAAGGCCTTATTATACATTTATGTCTTTATATCATCCACATTTTCCTAATAATGTAAAATCATGGCAAGTTTTTCATAATGATGAAAGTATTTGTTCTTTATTGCAGAATGATCCTATTAAACGAAAGGAAATTATATCTTTGGAAGATAATAATTTTACTAAATGATTGACCCCTCTAGAGAGATCATTCTCATCTAGTAATGTTGGAAACAAGAAATACAAAAAAGAGGAGGAGTAAAAAAGAAAAATTGCTAGTGGTATTTAAGTGAATATTGGGACTCAGGATGATCCAAATATTTTGAAAATTGGATCCCAATATTCAAAAGAGGAGAAACATAAATTCATGGATTTATTCCGTGAATTTAAAGACATATTTTCTTGGTCATATGAGGATCTTCATGGTTTTGATCCTAATGTTAGTCAATATGTTATTCCTATCAAGGAAGAATAAAAATTAGTTAGGAAAAGACAGAGACCCATCAATCCTAGCTTGGAAGCTACCATTATAAAGGAAGTTGAAAAAATGAATAATGCTCACATTATTTTTCTTGTAAAATATTTTGAGTGGGTGTCTAACATTGTCCCATTGTAGAATAAAAATGGTGATATCAGATTATGTGTTGATTTTCGTGCTTTAAATAGGGAAATTTTCCTCTTCCGAATATGGAATTAATTTTGCAACAAGTGGCAGGGTCACAAATGATGTCCCTTATTGATGGTTTTTCAGGTTATAATCATATCAAATTCAAGAGCGATAATAAATACAAAACCACATTCACCACTTGGTGGGGCACCTTTTCATATGAAAGAATGCCTTTTGGTCTAATAAATGCAGGTGCTAATTTTCAGAGGGATATGTAGATAGCCTTTGACGATCTTATTGGTGAGATTATTCAAATCTATCTTGATGATTTAACTGTCTATTCTATAAACCGACAATATCACTTTGATCATTTTCGAAAAAAATTCTTACATTATAGAAAATTTGGAATGTCCTTGAATCCTACGTAATATGTATTTAGTGTCACACAAGGTAAAATTCTTAGTCATATTTTTTATGGATAAATATGGCCTATGGATAAGCTATATCTCCATTGGATCCGCCCTTGATCCAAGCCAGACAGAGGGGATAGATTCCTATGTTTCTCCCTAGATCCAAACAATATGTTTCTTATTTTATGCTAAGAGATAGTAAATATGCATATCTTTTCCTTTGAAGGTTTTCCTTGCATGTCTTTGGCTGGTGCAATCCTAGAGATCTAGCTCCAAGCTCCTTCAACCTACTATTTACACACAAGAGACAAACAGTATCAATCTACAAATTCTCTCTAGCATTAGGAAATCACAAATTCATCTATATCTATCCTAATCTATTCAATGTAAGATAAAATATAACATATATCATTGAACATGAAAAATATGAAAGGGGAAAACTAATGATCTGTATTATAAAAATGGACAAATATTAACATACCTTTACCTTGAGTCTTGATGCATTCCTCCTAGTTCCAGGTTCTCAGTGCTCCTCCTTCTCCTCTTGAGCTTCTCTCTCTATTTTTCTAGCATAACCACTCTTAAACTCTCCCCCCTCCCATCTCCTTGATTTGGCCTCTTCTTATAGGATTTTATAAGAGATTGGAGATATGATTCATGACATTTGAATTAGGTTTTTAGAATTCATGGATAGCTTGATGGCATGTGAAATAAGCAATTACAATTCATATATAGTCTTGTTGGCATGTGAACTAAGCAATTACAAGTCATATATAGGCTTGTTGGCATGTGAACTAAGAAATTAAAAGTCATGCACAAGTTTCATGCTTAATTATGAGCTTTTTCCAACATATTATGAACTTTTTCTCTATTGTGATAATTTTTTCTCAAGTTCCATGCTCAATTATGATCTTTTTTCAACTCATTATGAACTTTGTTTTCAATTATGAGTTTATTCTCAATTATGAAATAATTCTTATTTCACAATTATGGAATTGTGACAAAATAAGTATTTTCATGTGAAATAATTGTGATAATTTTACTCAATTATGTAATTCTATCCTCATAACATATAATAACATTCTTGAAAAATATATGGTGGAAAATAAAAGTATAAAAAATGCCCCCTAATGTGTGAGGTCACAAGAGAAATTGATGTTTGAAATACATTACAAAAATTCATGGTGACGTGTGGCATAAGGAAGGAGCTTGGATATCAAGGAACCAATGATTACCTGCAATTAGACATCAAGTCGAAGTATATATATCATCCTCGAGGCAGTCATACCCATGCTAAGAATAGAAACAAATCATGGCCACCAACAAAATATAGTGTAGATCCATGAAGTGAAACGCAAGGCCATAGCCATGAAAATGTACATGGTGGATCCATGTCATAAACTAGATCATATCCATGATCAAATACAATCTGGATCTATGTCACAGTATATACATCATGAAGACAATGAGGGCCGAGGAAAGTTCTCTTGAACTCTTCGGAGTACTCATATACACGTGATATAGGCCATCGCAATTTGGGAGGAGATGATGTAAAGGAATTATGTGGCCCCAAACCCAAGGTATTTGTCTCAAACCTTGATGGTAAGAATCTACAACATGTGAATAAATGGTTTTATGTCGAGCATGGTATAAACCATCTGATTACTAATCATTGATGTATATTGTTAATAGACGCGAGGGAACCCACCGATGAGGAAGATGGACCCTGAGGTACCTAGTACAATCTAGTGAGTGTGAATAGAGGATATGATTTCAAGCACATATAGAATAAATCAACCAGGAGTCAATGATGTAAACCCATTTTCAATTGCAAAGAAGCCTACCATTGAGGATTGCAAGCTCCAAGGTACTAGCTAGTTTCTAGATCCCTTTCCTAGATAATGTGTTGAAGTCGATAGGAAGAGATCTATCGAAGGAGGGAATTAATGTATCCCCTATTAATTGACATGAAACATACACTTAGAGATTATGTGAAGAGAAAGTATCACCAATTACAACTAACAAAGGGATGGATGACTCGAAAATTCAACAAAAAAGAAGATGGTCAACTCAAGCTTAAACTTATCTTGAACATATAACATGACATAATGGTGACTTGGAAGCAATAAATAATATCTTGATGAATATAGTGCAACATAGGAGGCATTGAAGCACTCTCCATGATGATTGGAAGAGTAACCATCCAGAGGATTATCTCTGACTCATATTACTAGGATAGCTCCTAAGAAATCTAAAACCAAACTATATGATGAGGACTCAAATAGGTGCCATGTTCAAGGGACACTTGACTAACATTTCCATTTTGATAATAGACCAATGGTGAAAAACCCCCACTCTTTTTGGTTGTTTTTTTTTTCTTTGGGGTGGGGGGGGTTAGTGTCTCCTTCATGTTGTAATGAGCACGAAAGAGAGATAAAAGTATGCTTGATAGTGTATTTTTTGTTCATTTTTAATGAGCACAAAAAAGAGTTAAAATATACTCATGATGGTGTTATTTTTGTGTCTTTTAACGAGTCTAAAAAGGAGAAACAATGGTACTCGATAGTATATCTTTTGTGTCCTTTTACGAGTTCGGAAAAGAGATAAACGTGTACTTGATATGTGTATTTTTTGTGTCCTCTAACGAGTCCAAAAAATAGATAAAAGTGTACTCATCTGGAGAGAAGGAGTGGCTTAACAACACACTCCTATGTTCCAAGTGCATGGAATTGACCTAAGCAAGAGGAATGCAAATGGTACTAGCAAGTGAGATCCACTCTTAGCATCTATTCTCTACATGGGTAGATGGATGCAAAACGAAGGCCAACTAATGCAAGAAGCGGATGGTCAAATGCTACTGAAATAGTGGTAAGAAGGATGTGGAAAACATCAGTTCCTTGGCGCATGAATGATGCAAGAAACAAATCCACAAGACACCATTAAGAAACACAAAAAAATTGGGAATCCCCATGGGATATGGCCAGAATATAGATGAAGAGAGGAAAATGAGTCGCAATGTTAAGTCATGGTGGGACTATAAGAGGGTTCTTGGGCCTATAGTAAGTCGCATCATGGGCACAAAATGGAAATCCATTTTCTAACTAGGGTGGCCATGAAGGGTAGCCACTATCACTCAAGTTACAACATGAAAAAATGGAGTGGATAATGTCACAACCTGATGGGATTGAACCTAAGGCATGTGTCAGAAGAATGGGTGGTAAATAATTTAAAGCATGGATGTAAGGAAAAACCTATCCCTACATGCCATTTTTTAAAACACGTACAACAAGTTAGGTGGAAGTCTCTATTTCCATATAAAAGTGTCATTGTAATCCTATCAACACATGTAAACTAGATTCTGGGGGTCAAAACATGTAGTGAAATCTAAAAAAATATAAAACATTTTTGTATTGTTTGGATATGATATATGCAAAACAAAATCACTCACACCACACACCTATGTACAAGGCATTATGCATTTGTATGCTTTACTCTAATTAGATCCCATGGTTAGGAACAATCTAAGGATCCTTTTCATAATTTATGAACTCATGAGCTAATGTTGGCATCATATGTATTACCATGTCAAGGTCATGCCACATAATATTGAATCTTTGTAGTCAAATATACTCGTCATGAGTGGATTCATGAGATATGATAGCTCCTTGATGGGAGCCATAAAGACATGAAGGAGGTACAAAATAAAAATATTTTATGGAAGGGGAAGCATAGAATTCAGTGGCAAGTCCCGAAAATAATATCCAAGGAAGAAAAGTGTCAAGACTAGGAGGGATATTGAATGCCATAGAAAATTCCCCTAGTATTGAATCACGACAAATCATTCTAACTCTCATGGGTTCCAAATCAAGAAAATAGGATTGATGAATCACCTCATCCTTGGGATTATGTATGGAAGCCATGACATCCAAGATGAACTTATCTAAAGGAAACTCAGAATCTAGGACATCATGTGAACTCAGAGAGTCAACAGCCCATTCAAATGGAGTAGGTAGATCACACTCCATATGAGGATGGATTTTATGACCAATATTAATGGATGTTGATGGAATTGTTGGATAAACAATATCAACCACATTGGGTGGTAGGGAAGCTCTATAAGATTCAACATCCTCAAGGTGAGGTACCACCCAAGGATCGACAGACTCGAGGGATCCACTAGTAAATGATGAAATAATTTTGAAAGGAGAAATGTTCACAGTAGGAGGTGGTGTGGGAAGGGAAAATATTCCCATGAGTGAAAGGTATTTAAACATCCTCGCACCTACACTCAAATAATCCTACTGGGTATCATCGAAAAAGGGTATATTAGACCCTGCATTAGATCCAAGATCTAGGGTACAAAATGTGAGTTGATCGATTGTCACTATTTTCCCTTGATGATGGAAGCATAATACCCTAAAAAACGACGATATAAATGAAATTATCTCGTAGAACCAAGTGCGTCCGAGTAAAAAAATTGTACTCAAGAGGTGCATCGGCGACCTCCATAGCCACAGCGACAGTATTACCACCTAAATCAATGGGTAAGGTAGTGATTCTCCCATGGGGATGGAACAAATGTCCATAGAATTATTTTAATAGTGTCAAGAAAGTATCTATTTTAGGAGAGTTGAGGGCCTTCCAAGAAGAAATAGACATGATGCAAGTTGAGGCTCCTTCATCAACCATAGTTTAGAAGATGTTTTTCAACATTGATCACACTTTGATCTGGAATATGACTTGATGGGAAATCCTATGAGTAATCTAATAAAAATCCAAGGTTATCAAACTTGAATCTGAGAGATCAATCCCACCTATAGTAGACAACTAGTATTTTTTTTGCATTGTGAAGCTTTGGAGAACTTCAAGTGAAAACATGGAACAAGGTGCCTAGGCCAAGTCTTCCACAACATTGTAGTTGTGGGTGGCCCGTGAATTGGGATTATGTGTCATGTGTCAAATAAATCCCTATATGGGATGAAGCAAAGTGTCAAATTATGGCTTCTCAATCTATAGGGCCACCAGGCTAGGAATAATATGTTGATTCATGAACAATGGGAGTAGGATTGAAAGCTTCATAGTTCTTGGCTTGAGTATGCAAATTGATAGTTTGGTAACACATGAAAATATAAGCATTCAAGGAACACCCCTCATAGTGATGAGTACCTACCATTACCCTTGTGAGGGGGGAGGGATGTTTTGCAACCATGTGTTGAGGCTGAGGGGGAAGAGGATGATTTAGGAAAATGGTCTACCAGGGGCCTCCTTAATAATCCAAAATTCGATGGGGCTCATACTTTCATGGACATTGATGAGCAGGGTGGTCCTCCTTGCAAGTCATGCATGGGAACTAAAACTTCTTCTTCTCTTTTTGTGCCCCCCTCTTGATTGTTTTAGGTGGGGGAAGTCCCTTTCTCGATATTAAAATTTGCCTTCTTATTCCTCTTCTTTTCTCTAGGTTATTGAGGATTCTTCGGTTGCATGGATTGCACCAAATTCACCTTGTAGGTCTGATTAGGGACCATGAAAGTTTGAGAATTAGAAACAGAAGCCGATGGGTGTAATGAAATAGACATGTGACCCATCTGGTCAACTAACTGGTTCATAGAGGCATGGGAAACAAAACCAACCATGTTGTCGGCATGGGGTCCTAGGTTTTTCTTATTAGGATCTATCGATGACCAAGGAGCATGTGGGATAATGTCATAAAGAGTACCTGATTGAAATAAAATCAAATCTAAGTGTTGGGAAAGCATAATGGCTTGCTCCTCGGTAGCCTCCCCATCCATAACTACATCCTTGGTAATGGGTTGAAGGAGGGATTTGGTAAACCACTCCATCAAGGACTTTTCTCAGATCTGGGTCTTGATCATCCTATGCCTTCATCGCCACTCATGTATATGATGAGAAATGTGGGTGGTAGTATCTTGATGCAATGATGAAAAGAGCTCCATTCCTATCTCATACTAGATGGGAAACATGTATTGCATTAGAAACGCCATTTCCAAGTCATTAAAGGTATTAAAGGAAGCACCTTGTAACTCAATATACCACTTGGCGACACTTTCGGTCAGGGATATTTGGAAAATATGTAACCCCACACTATCATCCATCAAGTAATTGGATGAGCACCAAAAGTGATACGTCGTGATCTATGTGGAGGCTTCTTCTCCTAGATTTCCATCGAATTTTTGCGTGTTTGATGGTAGCTTGGCAGGCATGACCCACCATGAACGGTTATGTGAAATAGGGTCATTTTTCAAACACAACAAATCAGGTAGGTCTGATATTTCTAATAAAGGAAATGACGTATGAGAAAATGAATATTGTGAGTGAGATGAAGTCTATGTTGTCCCAAATGAACCTTGTCATCCCCATACATTCGTACTAATGGAGGGATGAGGTGTTCCAGAAGAGTAAGTAACCCAAGGGATGGTGGCACTCTGAGGAGTATGGCTACTCCCAGCACCAAACGTGCCCCCAAGGGGATTTCCTCGAGGGGTAGGTGTAGGCCCTAAATAAAATGTGTTCCCAAAACTAGTCCTCGGGAAGTGCCCCCCGGAATTGGAAGTATTGATAAAGGGAAATCCTCCCCACTGTGATTTTTTTCACCCAAGGGACATGCCCTCAGGTAAAGGTGTTCTAACCCATAGGAATCTGAACCCTCCTAGCATGTTTCTATCCGCGGCTTAATTATGGAAATCACCAAAACCACTAGGAATATTCCATCCAAAAGGTAGACCAACCCCTAACAATGTTGGGCCACTAATAGGAATGGTGGAGGTGGGAGGAACTCCACCCCACATGCTGAAACCAAGGCTCGGGCCCCTACCAGAAGAATATCCAAATTTCAGCATAGAAATGGGTGGGATGGGTGTAGGAACACTAGGTAGAATGATGGATATAAATGAAGACACGGTCGGTGTCCCCTAGATCGAGAAACCCCTAGAAAAAGGAATAGACAATGTAGGTCCAATGGTGCTAAGGGAAGGAAATGTGGACATCACAGGGATTCTCCCAATCCCACTTATGTATGGGATTGATGGATCAACCACACTGGATGAAACACTTGGTCCTAACATGGTGTGAGGATCACTAAACAAATAAAAAGGTTCACTTAAAATTTCCCTTAGCTAGACAAGTATGGTTGCTTCAAGATCAGTCAAAGGAGGGTTAAATTTTGGTGGAGGAATTTCATCAACCACTTCCACCTCAAGAAAACCAATCTCCTCAAACCAAAGATGGGACTCTTTGTATTCATGGTCACATGTCTCACACCACTTGAGAGGTGGTTGTACCTCTATGATTGGATCCAGTCCTCATAATCGACGATACTAGTGCAGTGATTCAGCCACGATGAAAGTAAGATGTGAAAATCAAACACAATCCAACCTAAGTTCAATATAGACTTGGAATCAAAGAGCACACCCCTATCAAATCTATGACAACATCAAGAAAACAAATGGCTTAGGTGGATTTATGAAAACCATCCCTCTAGGGGAGATGAATTCCCCACAAGATTGGCTAGCGAAGGTTTGAGGAGAAGTTACGATGATCGAC
>SNQJ01S0051573.1:14135-37079 GCA_010110895.2 Picea sitchensis | reverse complement strand
GCTTTAGCAGCTAGAGTCTGTATTGGTGTTTAAAGCATAACAAATCAATTTTTTTAGCAATCAATTGCATGGTTATCGCGAAGGACGAGTAATGATATGGCTGCCTATTGTACCGTTGCTACAACTGTACTGTAATAAATAATAAATAATATAAAATGGTATAATATGTAACAATAGCTCTATTGTAACATATAGGTTGAATTATAAGGGTATGGTTAATCGCAACTTAAAATAAATTATAGCTTTAGAGTTAGACCACATATAATGAAATTTTAATGTTATTTATTGCCAGGTCATTATAGTATAAATTGAATGTCGATTGGTCTTATAGGAAGTTTTTATAATGTATTGCATTGGTAACTTACAAGAAGTACAGTGGTTTTTATTTTAATTGCGAGTCATTTTTAACATAAAACGTGATGTCATTAAGGCATTATGGTATTGGTAGTGTCATTTGATTGCATTGATAACACCCCGGATGTAATCTGATTATTCATTATTTGCAGGGTTAGTAGAAGGGGATATGTGGATATCATTTAATGGAAATGTGGTTGAATGTCGTCGAATGTATAAATCCTAAATACCTAAAATAAATGTTAAATTATTGCAGTTAGGTGGTGATGTATTTATCCACTTCTTACTTTCTTTTATGTTTAGTCTTTATACCTTCTATAATTTTAACTTAATGAAGGGCCAAGGTGTAAGGTGGTCGATTTTGATTGGCAAGGTTATTTAAAAGAGATATTGCTGATATCTTTGTGGGCATGCGGTTAAATGTTGTCAATTGTTAACGTATAAAAATGCAATGTCTTCAAACTAGGTACATTCGGTCACTTGGTAATAAGGAGTTGCAATTAATTGATTTTACATTATCTTTAGGGTTAGATTTGGCAACTCGTGAACTAATTACAGGGAATTTCAGATCGGTAATGGATGCTATTGAGTCGTGGATAATGCCTTGTCCTGTTGATGGTTAGTTGCTGTCAGAGTCCGTTCGGGTTTGCGTTTCCTGTATTGGTCCTGGTTATTTATTAATTCTTGTTGTACGTGGTTGTCATCATTTATTGCTTGGTCAGTTTGTCGGGCAGGATGTAGACACCTCCATGTTCCTCAGAACAGTCGCCAGCCCTGAGACCTTAAATGGTTAAAATCGATGGGAACCTAGGCTTGAGCGTTGCTTATGTGTCTTGGAGGTCCTAACCATTGCAGGGTAGGATGGATGGGTAGTCAGTCTTACTTATTGTCGTCTGATCGTCGTTAAACGCATGTTGTTACTATAAAAAAAAACTCTATTGTATGTAAACAAAGATAAACCAAGTAGGATACCAAGAAGCAAACACTCAACTCAAGATTCAAGGACAATCAAATGAAAAGGATAATCAGAAAAACACCGCCCACAAATTCAACCAAAGAAAGATTTCCTATCATTCCACAGACACTTATATATATATATATATATATATATATAAAGAGAAGGAGGATTATTAATCTCATAAATTAGTCTATCACTAACAAATGTCATGTAGAAATACAAGCCTAATGATGGATAAATGACCATGTGTTGGAAATCACTAAGACATATTAAAAAATTATATATATATAAAGAGAAAGAGGTATTATTAATCTCGAGAGTTAGTCTATCACTAACAAATGTCATGTAGAAATACAAGCCTAATGATGGATAAAGGACCATGTGTTGGAAATCACTAAGAGATATTAAAAATTCAAAGATCCAACCTTTGTGAAACAATTGTGAACATGTTCTAAACGAATCTAGAGGTAGCAACCTTGCTTACCAACCTCTGTAGATGTAAGTTCATTTTTTACTCTAAATCGAATCTAGAATTCTTGAATATCATTTAAATATTTAAATAGTTTGATAGCATCACCATTTAAAAATAAAGTTATTAGAAAGTTGTGGCCTTGATTCCATTTTTTATTTTATGTTTCTAGAAAATGGCAATGCATGTCGAATATATTTTCTCACCATTTCATTATATGGTACTTGTTATATCTCGATAGTTGTTATTACCGAGAAAGTTGTGAGCGAGGAAACTTTCAAATCCATGTGAGCGTGTTTTTTTGGAATCACACTTATGTGTAAATGTGAGAGAGGAAACTTTCAAATGCATGTGAGACTTTTATGGGGAAATCACACATCTATGTTGCAAATTATGATGGAAGGATTTTTTTTTGAATGCATTACACATTTATTAAAATATTTTATTTATTTATTTATTTTTGTCACTCATATTTTAATGATTATTTCAAGTATAATATAATCAAAACAAAAACATAAACTTCATGTTCGTTAAACTATTTACATACTTAATATGTGTTGATATTTTTAAGCATCATTTAAAGATAAATATTGTGATTTTTTAACAAGGTATGGAGTATAGACAATCGAAATATATACAAAGGTAGCTATAAATTTGTAAACGAATTCATGAAATGGCTTTACCACAATTGAAGAGAATATTATTGGTGGATTTTTTAGAATTAATAGTTTGATTTAATAGGCAAAAGAATCTCATTTTATAACAAAAAATATCTTATGTTGATTTTGTTTCTCTATCTGAACCTAATTATATGATCAGTAAATCATCCAATAAGGTTAGGTTTGGTGTTCAAAAGATCTCTAATGTGTGTTATAAAGGTTTCCCAACATTAATAATGTTAGGCCTCAGAAGTTCATAAAGTCAACTTGATGTTCATGAAAAGGTTATCTTGACATGTAGGACTCCATCCTCGACATTAAGAAGGTGAATAAAAATATATGATATATTACATTAAAAACCAATTTGGATGTACATGCCAGAGGAAAAAAAACAAGAAATTCCCCTTCCTATATAAGTAAAGAGAAACATAATCATTGTGGATGCCACTAGAAAAGTATCTCTATCTACTTGAAAACATAGTTATCCTGTTAAAAAACTAAATCGCCAAATATGATCTAAAAGTAGCAACCTATGTCAAGTTTCATGGCTTATTTAGCTATTGCAAAGTTAATTATGTGACAATGACAATTCTATAAGAAGGCACGCATACATCATGATGATAAACATAGACATGTACTTAGTAGATGACTTTACCTCAAGTCTCAACAATTTAAATTATATTTCTAAACCAAACATACTGAAATGAAGGTTTGCATTCAATTACATATTTTTTATTCTCGTTTTAGCATGTAGCATAACTCATAAATTTATAAAATGTAGCTTAGGATGCATATTATTTGTTTCAAATAGGATTTATTTCTAAGTCATGGAACAAATATAAATTAGGAAAGGATACACAAAGAAAAACCAATGAGTCATCATTTGGTAAATTATTGACATGATGATTTGTTCATGCATTTTGGATATTAATTTCATTTGAATTGGTTGTTTCCAACTTAACAACCCACAAAAATATCCCAAGACATAATGATAACCTTACATTTCTTCATATTCTAAAAGTCCTCGGGAGATTCTCTTTATATATCATCATTGCATTGTTCTTGCCACATGTTTCATTTGGGCTTGACATGTAGCACTTTATTGGAACATTGGGTATCTCCATTAGAAACTCGCATTGGTGTTGACAATTAGAAACAACTATCTTCTAATGTGCTCCAACACATCCTACCCTTGTACATTCATTGATGCTTAGTCCACCAAATTATCCTTTTCAATTAATTATTTATGGACACTATTCAAAGCATCCTCAATTAGATATCTATGGACTAGGGAAAAAACACTTCTCCTATCTTCAAACAATGTATCCACCTACTTTACTTTAGCATTCTTTTTTTCCCACTTTTTGAAGGTATGCTAATTTAACACATTCTTATTTTAATTATAATTGAGAATAAATCAAACAAACATATTCCTTTTTAAATAAATTTTAAATAATGTTAAATAAATAAATTTTAAATAAAGTAAACCAAACTACCTAAGGTGTTCATCATCTTTAAAAAAAAATTGTATACCACTTACTTCATGGTAAAAACAAAAAAGCTGAAAATTGTGGGGTTTAGATTCATAAAATTTGTGAGGTTTAAATTCACATTTAATTTTGTATTGGAGGGTAGAAAAAGCTGAAAATTGTGGGGTTCAGATTCATAAAAGTTGTGGGGTTTAGATTCACATTTAATTTTGTATTGGAGGGCAACATCCATTGATATATATACATATCTATATATGCCATGCATTCCATCTATCCCATGATGGGAATCTTTTTGGTGAAAGGTGAATTCCATTTCAAGTAGAGTTTGATTTCAAGTATAGTTTGATGAGTAAATTAATGAGCTCCTACCATTCAAATTCCCTTCATCTCATTTTTAATTACACCAACATGAACACATCTTGGGATTCCATCCACCCACATTATTTTTTAAGAATTATTTGTTCGAGGGGTTATTATAAATGGGCCAGCGAATATAAAGAGACATTTCCCGATAGACTAGCACTCGTGAGGTAACCTTGCCTCTAAAAGTGTGAGTTGGTGACATGCTAGATGAGTCGATCAAAGTGAGGCACCCTAACCTTTAAATGAAATAGTGGAAAAGGTGAATGAGCCAACAAAGCAAAGCTGTCTTTTTTTTAAATGGGATAAAGCAGATGGGTTAATGAAGCAAAGTATATTGCCTTTTTAAAAACATAAGTTTGACCTTTCACACATATAGTCTAAGGTGCAACCAAGTAGGTTTGATCAACAAACTAAAAAAAAGAAAAATAAAAAATAAAATAGGGAAAAGCCATAAAATAGAACAAAACGAGATAGGCCAAGAAGGTTGTGAAAGGGGAAAGGAGAAAAGGGAGACTACACCTTGGGCATAAAAAGTAAAAAGGTAAAATATATAACTATAGGAATTAAAAGAAAAGGAAGAGGCATAAGAGACAATGATAAGAGATAATGGAAGGGATATTAAAAAGTAAAAATGTAAAATATATAACTACGAAAATTAAAAGAAAAGGAAGAGGTATAAGATACAATGATAAGAGATAATGGAAGGGATATTAAAAAAAACTATTGGAAAATAGGAAGAAAAAGAAAGGAAGATAATAAAGTCATTATCTAGTAATTTTAGGAAGATGGTGTGCTCAATTTTGCAAAGTAAAGGAAGGGGTAATTTATAAAAAACTTTAAAAGGCTATGCAGGAGGTTGATCTAAGCTAGGGTAAGGCAAAGGAGAAGGTACATCATTGACTAGTTTCGAGTAAGGGGTCATGTTTGTTGCAAGGCACAGCGGATAACTACAGAGTTTACCACCATCTGAAAGTAGGTAAAAGGTGGGTAAGAAATTGCCCCAAGTAGCATAAAGGAGGAAGGAGGTAAGGCAAAGGAGAAGGTACACTATGATTAGTTTCGAGTAAGGCTAGGTAAAAGGTGGGTAAGGAATTGCCCCAAGTAGCATAAAGGAGGAAGGAAGTGAAGGACTTGTCTAAATGGGACAAGACAAGGGTGGGAGAAGACAAGAGAGATCCAAGACCAAGCAAAATCATGAGCATGCTAGTAAAACCATGTTAAATTCTCAATAAAGAAAGAAGGAAAGGTCAATGGGTAAACATTTAATATTAGAGAACGCATCGTCAATAGAGTCAAATAGAGTAAGAAAATGGATGGTGGGCTACGTGGGGAACCTTCTATAACATGCCAAGTAAAGGAAGGGGTCATAGATAGAAAAGGAAGCATAGTAGGAGCATTGAGCGAGATGAAAGAATGCATAGGAGGAATCAGGTCCTAGACCAAACATGGACTACAAGGAGTATTGGGAGGAAAGGAAGGCTATAAAGAGGTATAAAGGTTCCAAGGTAAGAGAGACTCGGTAATGTGAGGGGTCATAGGAGGAGGACTAGGAATAATGTCTATCTTGGCCACTAACACTCACCACAATTAAAGTCTAACATGGAAGGTTCTGAGTCTAAGTATGGTGTGTTAAGAGGAACCATGTTGATGCATCCAATCATGTAAGTATAAATGTAACGTGGCATGTCACCCCAAACTTTAATTTAGGGAAGAAATCCAAAAATTTTAATCTTAGCTTCATATATATAAGTTTCATGTGGATATATTAACATTGTCTAGATTCAGGTCTTTAAGTGTTTATCTTGGGAGATCTAGTGATCTAATGATCCTAGTGGATCTCAGTGGACATCCACCTTTTCCACTGAGTTAACGTTTTTGAGCCTATAGTTTTGATAAACCATGATATTCACCCTTTTAATGGGGACTATAACATAATGCCATCTCCATTTTTTAATTATAGCCATCATATGTGCATGCCTACAACATTATTAATGCATCAGATTCCATTAGAACTCTGCAGTTAAGCATGCTTGGGCTAGAGTAGTACTAGGATGGGTGACCTGTCGGGAAGTCCTAATGTTTTACATGCCTATGGAATTTTGTAAAATTAGACCAATTTATCCCACATGCATCATGGGAACTATTCTCCTCTCACTCATATATAGTCAAAGTGAAGGAGGTCCTTTGAGCATGCAATGGAGTGTGATGTAATGTTTATTTTGAATGAGTAGTTGGCATATCTTTCTCTTCAGAGATAAGATACCACCATTTTAACAAGCTTGTGTTCTACAGTATTATGTTATTCATTAATAGAAGTTGGGTTTCACTGTATTTTCGTGTTCTTTGCTATATTTTTTTTTTGTTCCATTTCGTTCTCAATATAATCTAGATTAGTGGTATTAGAGCAATGTTTTACTTGTCATTTCTTAGTGCATGTCCCCGATGAGGTCAAGGTATAGAGAGTCGGGTCTCGAGCTAGTTTTGCTTGAGGACAACTACTCTCGCCAACCCAAGCAACCTCCCATGGCAGAAGAAAAGAGATATGGCAGAGAAAGAGATCCTTTCGACATGTTGCTCAAGGAAGCGCTCGAATGATAGAGGAACGAGATGATGGAAAAATTCACTAATATATTGCAGTGACTATTCATGGTAGCTGAGACATCTTCAACAAGAAACCATTTCAGAGGTATGACTCCCTTCAAGGTACAAGTTAATTTTGATATCCCCTTATTAATTTGAAGTCTTGATAGATGAAGATGCTCTACAAAAATGGTTGAATCTGCTAGAAGGTTATTACTCTGTGCAAAATTTTTCCAATGGTGAAAAGATCACCTTCGTTCTCTTTAAATCCATTCTTCATCTCATATCTTAGTGGGAAGGTTACTGGGAGAGGTAAACCACAAATGAATCTACACCATTCGGGAGAGAATCGACCTAGGAAACTTTTGTGGATGCTCTCAAGGAGGATTTATACCCTTTTAGAAGCTATGATGATCAGTATATGAGATGGACGACTCTATGTCAAGAAAGAGACCAACCATTGTTGGAGTATAGTAACATCTTCCATACCTTACACTCAAAGTTGGGTATCGGAGACTCTGAGTGGCCCCTGGTTCTCAAGTACCACAATGGCCTACACAGGTACATCAAAACATAGATGGATTTCTTGGAAAACTCCTCACTGGGAGCTGCTTATCGATATGCATTCAAAATCGAGTAGAAATTCAAGTAGCGGAGTAAGAAAGAGTTCAAGTTTACAAATATGCCACAACAGAAGCATGACAAAGGAAACCCTATCAAAGGAAAAAGCAAGGAGAGTCAATCTCAAGAAAATTAGTCCAACTCGTCGACTAAGAAGGGTGATGGGAAGTCGAAGAAGGACACTGAAACGTGGTGTGAGTTCCACAAAATCCCTTGGCACAACATCGATGAATGTCGCTTGAAACAGTCATTAGTGGTCGAGCTCAAAGAAAAAGAATTAGAACATGAATTGGACTCTAATTCAAAGAAAAATAAAGGGAAACATATCATTGATGCAGAACCCGTGGCTTCCTTCGTAGCCACAACAATCCAACAAGGAGAACTAGAGGATACCTAGGAGGGGGAGCACCTCTTCCATTCATAGATGTGGGTGAAAAGGACCCCACTGCATTTCATTGTTGACAGCGGGAGTCAAAAGAACCTTATCTTAGCTAAGCTCATCAAAATAATGGAGTGCCAACAATGCCACACCCCCAACCATACACCATTAGATGGTTGAGCAGGGGACAAGACATCCATGTCAACCAGCAATGTTTCTTTCCCTATGACATCAATCCCTTCAAAGATGAGGTATTGTGTGATGTTTCCCAACTTGAAGTCTATGATTTTCTTTTAGGACAATCATATATGTGGAAATGTCATGCTATTTATGAGTCTTGGCCTCGTAGTGTCATTGTTACAATGTTACTCTGGGGGGGTCAAATATACATGATACTAGAGGTGGTTATGACTACTTCCATGTCATTGATCTTGGAAAAACAGTGCCACAAACTAATATCTCGGACCAGAAATTTTTCCCTCTTCACAACCTAATCAGAAGGTGAAAAAAAGTTCATTGTGACCATCATAACCTCCTCCCAATACATTTCTATACAACAAAAGCAAGTCAACAATATTGTAGAGAAGCAGAAAAATATTTTTTCACCTCTAGGGGTGCCTTTGCACTGTCAAGTCAATCATTCCATTGACTTGGTTCCTAGTGCTCCCTTACCCAATGGTCCAATCTATAGACACTCCCTTCCAGAGAATGAGAGTCTTCACTATTTTTAGCATAGCTCTATTGGCCACGACCCTTTTCAGGGATGCTTGGTGTTATAGCCATTATCCCCCATTGATATTTTTAAATCCCTTACTTTGGCCCTAGGTATCTTGTTATCTGGTGATTTCCTTACTGTAAATCAAATTAGCAGCTCAGAAAACAACATACACTTGTTGGAATATTCAACTCAAATAAATATAGCGTAAGCAATACTAGAAACCAAAAATCTCAACCACAATACACAAATATATTTTTCCCATCACCTAATCATATCATTCAAATAAATTCAAAGCTTACAAGGGCTTTTGTACCTGGGAAAATGGCCCGTAGAGAAATACGGAAAACTATAAATTGTACTTGCAAACCCTAGCAACTTTTGATCAGTTGTACAACCTTAGTATTTCATGTTTCCCGAGATGTATGCACCTTTCCTTAAGAAAACACATGTATATGTTCCTATCTCCACTAAAAATCATGTACACACACTCACCCTAGCCTTGCTTTTATAAGATTGAGTTATGACCTAACCCTAATCTCCAAAGTGATTGACGATTGAGATAACTTCTCACCTCACTGTATATCAATGGTTATTATTTAATTCACTAATATTAATTAAGAATTTCTTTAAATAAAACTCAACTCACTAATAAAAGCACTTTACTTTAATAATTCATTTAATTAAATTAAATTCTCAAGGTAGAAGGCTTTGGACAACTTCCACATGTCTAGAAACTTAGACCTGTGTGGAAATGCATGGATGATGTTACAAACATCAACACTCCTTCTTAGCGAGGAAGTTATTCCTCAAAGAGCCACATGGAACTAGTTCTTCATCTAACCCTGGCATAGTGTAACACACATCATCCTACTCACTAGCATCCCTCCAACCTTGTTGGTCAGTTGCTCCCTGAATACTGGAAGACACCGAATTGATGACGCTACATATCAATGCCACAAAGTTTGGAAACTTCGTCGAACGATTTCTCTCCCTCAAAGTGCTCCTAGAAGCCTCCTTCTTCTGAGCATCCATCAATTCCATATTGTACCCACTCAGTTTCCTAAAAGAATAGGAAGGGGATAACTCCCTCTTCCCATGTGAAGGTCAACTCCCCACACTGTAATTTTGCGAACTCTACTCATCCTTCAGTTGCTCACACTTCAAATCCTCCTGCTCCTCGTCTTATGCCATTAACATTGATCCATGATCCAAGATCCTCTTGGATCCTCTTACAAGATTTCCCTACAACCTGTATAATCGTCCCTCTCTGGCCCCAATGCTCATTTTTGTGTCAGGGCTATCTTCCTCTAGACATATGAGTACTTTCCCTCTCTAAAAATTCACGACAAAAACCCTGTCTTCCAAAACTAAAACTAAGAGCAAGTTCTTCTTCAATTATGGTACATAAAGCACATCCTAGGCTTCTATCAAACCCCCTGGCTCAAGTTGAAACATGATAATTTGTTTCCCCTTTACTACATACTTGGCATCATTACCAAGCTCCAAATGGGTCCCTAAGTCATTTATTAGACTGCTAAATAACTTATGTGATTTTTTCATATGATTGCAAGCACCATTTTCCAAGTACCATGCACTCCTTGAGTTGGTGTTGGTAGAGAGTTAGGAGATCAGTGAGAATTGCTTCTCAAACTTTGTTGCAAAATCATCTAGATATGTCTATGTTGATGTTTATTTTCCGTGTCTTCCCTTGTCCCTTGTTCTTCGAACATTGTTGTGCCTATTTCCCATACTTTTTCCATGCGAAGCACTTGATTTTACTCAAGTCCTTCTTACCTGGCTGTGAGGTTGACACCTCATTGTTACCCTTGGAATCCTTTCCTTTTCATTTTCTTTCCTTACCGACAAGGGTCAAGTTCTCCTCCTTATTCATTTCCCTACTTGTTTCTTTTAGACTCATCTCGAGTCTCTTCTTGTATGCAATCATCCCAAAGCCTCTCTACCAATATGGGAGTTTTTCCCAAGCACAAAATCCCTTGACAAATGATTCCCAATACTTGGGAAGACCATTCAATGTAACATTCATGAGCTTTAAATCATCCATTTTCTCCCTTATGGCTGCAAGTTGATCACCTACCTGAGTGATCCTCATGGAATAGATGGTAACATTGTCAGATCTAGACATGTGCACAGATCTGAGTCTATTTCTTAATACCATCTTCTTATTCATGTTAGTGCTCTGGAATAAACCTACCAAGGCATCAAACATCTCTTTGGTCATCTTCTTCTTAGATAAGTGACAAATTAGATGATCCTTCACTGAATCTAATATAACACTCTCATATTTAATCTCCTCCTTCTCATGAGCTTCCAAAGCTGCCAGATTTGTTGGTGGAAAAACTACTTTTTCCACTAACTCCCAAAGGTCATACTCCTTTAATGCCAAATTTACTCTTGCTTTCCAAGATAGGAATTTGGATGCTCCATCCAATCTGTCTTCAACTCTTGGAATTGTTGATGCCATCCATTAGACCTGATAAATTTCCCTATAAATAACTTATTGTTGAAACTGCCCATGTACTAACATGTACATCCCTATACGCGCTTGTTACCACTAAAACCTGCATATGTGTGTGCCTTTCCTTATTGAAACCCATGTATGTATGTGCATGTGATTACTGCAACCCACATATACACGACTATGTCTAAATAAACTTGTGTATGTACGCAAATGTTCCTTCTGCAACCTGTGTACAACTCCATACAACTGTAAAACCCTAGTTCTGCCTAAGTATTGTTATTTCCTTGAAATACAACCCTTGATTTCTAATTGTTGGTTATGGATCTGCTGAGATCTCTTTGCAGGTCTAATAGATCTTATATCAACTACTATGGATATAAGATATATATTCCTCTCAGGGTGACTGCTTTGATACCCTGTTGAAATCCCTTACTCCGACCCTAGGTATCTTGTTGTCTAGTGATTTCCTTGTTGTAAATCAATTTAGTTGCTCACAAAACAACATGCACTTGTTGGAATATTCAACTCAAATAAAGATAGCACAAGCAATACTGGAAACCAAAAATCTCAACCGCAATACACAAAGATATTCTACCCATCAAGTAAACTTATCATTCAAATAAATTCAAAGCTTACAAGGGCTCACGTACCTAGAAAAATGGCCCACAGAGAAATACAGAAAACAATAAATAGTACTATTACAAAATATTTCCTTAGTGGACAGATGAAATCTCCCTTGGATATCTAGACCCCTATGCCAAGACAGAAAAATAAACAAATGAACAATAACATTCCTTTATATCTATTCTATATTTCTATAGATAGAGGAGATAGAAGAAAGAAGTGTGACTTACTCTTTTTTTACGGTTGTTCTCATTGATCTTTAATCTCTAGTCTTGTTGTCCAAGCTCCTATCAAGATGAAGAGAATATGAAAGGAACAAAATAATACTTTCTACTTCTACAATATATCATTATACAATAAAATATCTATCTATATAGACATACATGTGCAAACAACAGTATGAAGGAAATAGGCCAAGTTGTGTATTATGAAAACATGGGAACTTACAACCTTGCTAAGCTAGTGTTCCTCCAAGCTTGCAATCCAGTCCTTGAATGCACTCTAAATATTTTTCTCTTAAGATCATAAGTATCATATACACACTTTCTCCTCTCCCCATTTTCATCTTGGAATGCCCTCATTATATAGGATTTGGAGGTTTAACCACCATGGAGAAGATCATTCACTAGATCCACTAAATTTAGATTTCCAAGATTTTTAGGGAGAAAATATCTCTCAAGTATTTTAGGGAGAAAATATCTCTCAAGGATTTTAGGGAGGAAATATCTCTCAAGATCCATCAAATTAGGATATTGGTTTGAGAAAATATCTCAACCATCCATGAGATTCTCAACTTCTCCTTGAGATTAGGAAACTAAATGTGAGGTGGATTCTCACACTAAATCAATTTCATTTTTTCAATAATAATGAATAATGCATGTGCACATAGTATTTTGACATTCATATGATAAATTTCTCTCCTAACATGTCTAGGGATTATGAAAAATGTTCTTTCATGGTGTCAAAGTGCATGCAACACTTAGTAAGGTGCATACGACACATTTGCGACACTTAAGTGTGACATTTTGGTGTGTAACAGATGCTCCCTAAAGTGTGAGGTCAGAAGATAAGTTGGTGGACAAAACACTTTATAGAAATATGTGCATCAAGGAATAGAATAGGAAAGTCGGGTGGAAGTTGCAAGAAAACATCAAACAATAGACGTATATCATCCTCGAGGTGGGCATACCCATACTCGAATAAACTGACTCAAATCATGGTCGTCGACCAATACACTATGGATCCATGAAAGTATTGATGATTAAGGATATGGCCACTGAAAATGAAATGACCTGGGTAAATCACATAACAGAGTGAGTGCCCAACCTAGGGTCTTCATCTCTATCCTGAAATAGTACAAATATAGCCATGTGAATAGATGTCTTGATGTCGAACATGGTAGAAACCACTTGATTACCAGTTATTAATGCATATCATTAACAAGTGTGATGGAAATCACCAATGATGAAAATAACTACCAAGGTACCCTAGTACATTCCAGCGAATTTGAATAAATGAGTTGAAGTCGAACATTCATGGAATCATTCGATTAGAGGTCGATGGTCTAAACCTACTATCGAAGGTGAGGAAACCTGTCATTGAGGCATGTAGGCTCCAAGGTACTATTTTGTTTCTAAGTCTAATTCCTAGATAATGTGTTGAAGTCGACAGGAATAGACTCGTCGAAGGAATCCCATGATGTATCCCCCATCATTGACACGAATCTGACAAAGGAAAGTGATATAAGATGATAGGTTAAATGAGTGTGGAATGACACAAGGATGAAAGCTGGTAATACTGCAGAGTAGTTGGTTTGAAGTGAAACTTCCCTTGAACATTGTGAGGCACGGAAAATTACTTGGCAACATTTACTCGACGAGTACCAAGAACGTAATGTGATGATAATCATAGCACTCTTCGACTAGAATGAAAAAGTATGACAACACATAGAATTGGTATGAATCAAAGAGAAGCAGATTACTCAACTGTAAGACGAAACACAAATAGGTTCCATGTTCAAGAGCGACGACAAACAGTTGTCATAATGTTTTCCTAAGACTTACCCACTTCCTTCAATTCCCCCCCACCATGATTGGCAATTACCTCTTTGTTTTTTAATGATATTGAGGAGGATAACAGATGCTCGGTACAACTCATCTTCAATGAGTCCCTCATCATATGTTTAAATAACCTGAAGAAGGAGGGGTTCAGTCCCATATGGGTCCTTCAATGCATAATTTTATGAGCCAAAGAAGGAAAGCTTGGTAGTCTTTTCATGTTTAGAGAGTCTGAAAATATATGAAAGATGACTCCAAGGGTGTTCTTTTTTCGTAAATTTAGTCCCCCAAGCCTGAAAAAGTGTAAAAAAATACAATGGAGAACTCTTCTAGTCATGATTGACTAGAGTGTTCCTTTTTCGTAACCATCCAATCCGAAAAATGGTTAAACTTATATTGAATAGATGCCCTTTCAAACCTTTTAACGAGTGTGAAAGGAAACAAGCTCACTCAAGAATATTTTCATGTTTAGGGAGTCTGAAAAGAGTTTAAAGGAGACTCCAAAGAGTTCCTTTTTCATATAGTTTTTGTGATCCCAAAAAAGTGATAAAAATATACTCGGTTGTACTCCAAAGAGTTCATTTTTTATATAATTTTTACGAGCCCTAAAAAGTGATAAAAATATGCTCGATTGTTTTCTTCATTTTTTAACGAGCTTGACACTGAAAGTGGATTGTGCTCCGGGTAGGTTTCATTTTTATACAAGCTTGAAACAGAGAAAAACTATGCTTGGGGTAGGTTTCATTTTTACACGATCTTGAAACTAGAAAATAAACTATGATCGAGTGATACCCATTAGTGGGTTTTCTTCCTAACATGATGTTCATAGGTTGGTACTTTTCCCCCAGCATGATCGACAAAGGCTAGCAGCTTAAATCCATCGTGATGCCTAGAGGTTGGAGGCACGCCCCCAAGTTTCGTTTCATCCGTCGACTCTTCTTCGACACCCAATCAGACTTCAGGATACTAATAGGAAAAGATTCACTAGAGGGGGAGGAACAAAGAGGATCAACTGACATAGGCAGATGAAAGGAAGGTTTAGGTATGAGATATAGTGGAATACTCAACTCAATTGGAGGGGGATCTATTTATTTTTTTAACAATCTTGACACGGACAATGAACCATGCTCATGGTTATATGTTTCATTTTTTAATGAGATTGACAAAAGAAAAGAACTATGTTCATTATCACATGTTTCATTTTTTAATGAACTTGACACAAAAACGGGAACTATGCTCGTAAACCTTCTTATTCATTTTTTAACAATCTTGAAACAGAAACGGGAACTATGCTTGTAAACCTTCTGATTCATTTTTTAATGAACTTGACACAGAAATGGGAATTATGATTGTAAACCTTGATCATAGCTTCTAAAAGGTCTTCATTAGATGGAATAATAATGCTTTGGAAGGAATACATGTCAAAGGAATCACTTTGATCAACAGAGGGGAGAACATTCTCCAATGTCCCTATCGAGGGAGTTACCATGATTATCGGATCTAAATCCAAAGAAGATGAGAACACAGTGAGAGTCCCCTTCTCATCGACAGTTTAAGGCATGGAATATGATGCCACATAATTAAACTGTGGTGGGGGGATATCGCTTACATATAAGGAATATTCAGGGAAGTCAGATGGTCGACCAACATACAAAGATCAGGACTAAGAAACGAAAGTTGATCAATGGTCACAATGTTTCCATTATGAGGGAAATGCATCACTCGAAAGAGTGTGGACACGAAAACTCTCATATTATAAACATAGTCTCGCCCAAGGAGTACATTAAAGTCCAAGGGGCCTTAAACTACCATAACATCGACAAGGACAATTTTCCCTCCCAAGGTGATGGGAAGCTGAGGAAGAACCCCTAAAGGTTTAGTGGATCTTCTAGTAAAATCCCACCATTACACACCAACATGTCATGCTTAGGTGTCATATCTTTTACATGCCTTAAGTGTCGCAAGTGTCGTGAAGTGTAGTATGCACTTTACTAAGTGTCGCATGCACTTTATCAAGTATTGTATGGACCTTACTAAGTGTCGCATGCACTTTATTAAGTATCATACATGTTGACACCATGAATAAATGTTGGTTGTGTTCCCTAAGACATGTTGAATAAGAAAACATTGAGAAAATGGTGAAACCTAACCAGTTTCCCTAAGTTTTGAGCCTTGTTTGACCACTAACGCCTCCCTTCCAATGTATAGGGAGCGTTAATGCTCCCTAATCAACTGTGGGGGAGCGTTACTAATGCTCTGTGTCTAGTATTAGGGAAGCGTTACTCTTGTTAGAGTCAATCCACCTTTTTCTATGGGAAAATCCCGAGATATTCTTGAGTATTTATGTTCAAGGGATGACTCATAAACTCAAGTCATCCATTTTCCCTCCATTTTTAGTACTAAATACTAACCTAATGAGTGAATAGCTCAATCATTCCCTTGAATTGTTATGGTGGTTAATCCTCTCAAACTCTATATAAGCAAGACCATTCATGGGTAAAGGAAGAGGAATCCATTGAAGTATCATCATTCTGGTATCAAGACATTCATGCAAGGGTTGGACTGGAGAGATTGGAGAAGATTGTTGCAGCATCAAAGGTGATTTGTAAGTGCCTTCTTTATTGGATTTCCATTAATATCAACTTGGCCTATTCCCTTCAAGTTCATGTGTTCAAACATCTGTTTGTCTATTGTTCTTTGATTCATCGTAGATAGATCTATTTTGTCTAACCACATAGAGTAGAAGAAGGAGATTCCTTGTTGTCCATTGTAGGTCTTGTCTTGCACCTAGGATATTGGAGATCAAGGTCATAGGTTGGAGCAGCGAGGATTACCATCGTAAAAAGGTATGCCACATTATCTTCCTTCTCATTTATGTTGGTCTAGTAGATCTAGAGGGATGTTAGTGTCCACTTGTTAGCTTCTGTCTTTGGGTCAATAATGGTATCGATGCCAAAGGGGAGTTCAACCTAACCACAGGGTGAAATTTAACACAACACCCACAAATGATGGGTCACCAACATAAGCTAGGGAGAACCAATATCTTGTCAAGCATTCGAGGATAGAATGTTAATGAAATCACCTTCGTCTACAATAGAGTGACAAATGTTTATATCACAAACATACACAATGATTTGGAAAGGTAGGTAGGAAGGAAGGCGAGGTGTTGTCATCCTATTCCAATCGAAGGAATTGATTTCAATGCTTGGAGGGGGTTTCATTCAAATGGGTGAAATTCCCCTATGTTCGGATTTATTTGTAGTGACAAGAAGAACCTGGGTGGTATCCATTCACTCTCCAAGGGAAGAGTGGGATCAACTGAAGATTGAATCGTACTAACCACTTCATTAACTTTTATCTCTAAAGGAAGAGCAGGTTCAACCGAGGATGGAATCAGAAAAACCAATTCATCAACCAATGGTTGGCTGGGAGAAGGCTCATGGGAAGCAACAAGAGGTTGTTGTCGGGAAATAACAATTCCTTCCAACTTGTTCGAAGCTTCATTCATGTGAGGTAAAAGGTAAGTGTGGTGCATTTCTCCGCATAACTGGCAAGGAATATTGACTTGACCCTTTTTTCCCCCAACCTGATGATTATTGGTCGATGGGTTGTCACAAGAATGACCTGCAACAACTAGCGACATGGGTTGTTGAGAACCCTGATACCACACTTCTAAAACCTTCATAATTCCTATAAAATCCTTAAGAAGGTGGTCACCCTTACAACGCCTACAAGGGAATTTGGGCTTGCAACATGTTTTGGTAGACTTGTCAATATCAGCAACACTCCTGGCATGATTAAAAATGGTTGGTTGATTTCCCCCTTGCTTATTTTTCTTCTTCTTGTTCTTCCTTTTCTTCTTCTTCTAAGCTTCCTGGTTACTAGTATTAATACTTTCACTAGGAAAAGAATAATAAAGGGAAGAAGACGCAATGGGTGAAGAAGGAAAAGAGTCAACATGAGGTTGATGTTCTTAGTATGGAGGGTTTGGATTTGAAGCACCAGAAGCATTCAAGATCACTGGAGTGGAAAACAACCATACCAGTAACCCTATAGTGAACCCGAGAAGACTCAAAGTAGCAATGTAAGGAGGACCAATATTCCCAAAACTAGGAAAATGACAAGGATCCCCTTGAAAATGGGTTCCTTGATTGGTAGACTTCAAAACCATTTCCATAGACAAAGACTCAACCTAGGGTCAACTATGAATGTTAAAAGAACACACCCTTAAAAACTCTAAAGGTAATCAACCAAACAAATAGTAGGTAAAAGGATCTTCTAAAGACAAGATATCAAGTTGTCAGCAAATATATGAGAAGTAGTTACCCCAACCTCCACGTAACATCCCTTCTCGATGAAAGCAACCCTTTCTTCACGAGATATCCCTCCAAGGGTATTAAAAATGTCATACGGCATCTACCTTAGGTACCGTGGAAATCCCCCCACAATCACCTATGTAGATACCTAGGAAAGGCCACTAGAGTTACCAACTCATAGTCAGCCTTCGGGGGGTTATAGTCGACAGTCGAGATCGAACATATGGGTAGGATAACAAAGTGCAAAGATATTCTAGAGGACTAAAGACAACTGGATTGGTAATACTCCTGAGGACCTCGAACAGATTCAAGATTCACAGAGCACTGAGACCAAATGAACCAGTAACACTTCAAGAACAACCCCCAATATACTCTCTTTCCACTATGATTGGTCAAGATTTGGAGGGGTAATCTTTGTTTCTCTTTCGCATGCGACCTCGTGTTTATCCCCTGTGTTAGACGAGGTTCCCAACTATGCTTATACGATAGTTGGATTTTGTCACTTTTTTAGTCTTATACAGTCTTGTTTAGTAGCATTGGACGATAAACTCACTTCACCCTAATCCAAATGCCATATCCTTAGACTATTGTTGGCGTGATATAAATCAAATATTTTTAACTTATTTTATTAGCGCGTTGGTTGATCATTAATGGTTTTTCTTGCTCAGAAGGGAATACAAAAGTGAAATTGATGATGTGATGAGACTTGAATTCAATAGAATGCAAAAATAATGAAATGCAAACATTCCTTTTCGATGAATTCTATCTACGAGAAGAAGAAGAGTTATTTTTTATTAATAGAAATAAACACCCAATACCATACATTTTTCACTTAAATGCCAAACTATCCAATCAGTATTTCTGAAATCCCAAATGAAGAAAAGTTTAACTTTAAAACATGTGCTAAAACAAAACCCCAAAAAGCTAAATGCAAGACCTTTCGTTTTCTTTCCTCTAAAGTTTCCAAATTATATGAAAAACTTTGAAATCTAATCTCTTATGTTTGCACTTTCAAAAATAAATGATTCAACGACACTTGCAAATAATCCCAAACAAAAGAAAATGAAGAAAACAAGCATGCAATCAAATGGACAAGACTAAAAAGAACCTAACAAAGATGCTTTCAATTCTTGTCTTTTGCAAACAATAAATCTAAACTTTCTAATGTTCACAAAACAAATCAAAATTCAATCAAAAGAAAACTCTTCTGAAAGATGTGAAATCCAATAAATGAGCAATTGAAAATCAACATAAAAATGTGATAAGACCAATGAGTTATGAAATCAAACAAGATCAAGGTTAACCTAAGGAAAGAGACTCAAATAAAAGGATTAACACAATGAGTGTCAATTCCTAAATCCGAATTTTAGATTCCAAAAAGCAAAACAAGGCACTTGAAAGTTCTTAGAATCAAGAATTCAAATTGACAGTGACATGTACTCAAGAAAAATGATTAAATTAGCCTAAAGTAGACATGCACACTTTGGTAATCTGAAAATAAAAAGAAACTCAAAAGATGTAATTAGATCACCTAATTACCTAAGTGCAATATATTAAAGCCAAGAAGAAGCATAAAAGACTTTAATGCAAGATCTGAGCTAAAGGTTTGAAAAAATGGAGGCAAAATAAGCTCCAAACTAGCCCAGGAAGAAGATCAATGCTCCTGTAATGAGACAGACATGGAATTGAACAGGGGTCAACTCTCCCTAGAACACTAGCATGGAGCGTTGATAATGGTTTTCAATGCTCTATGGGCCACTTTGGGCGATCATTGATGCCTGGAAAATGGTTGAAATAACACCAAATTTAGCCCAGAATGATGCAAAAGTGAAATGCTTGACTAACTAAGATTCATAAAGATTGCTAAGGAGAGTGAAATATTCAGAGAAACAAACAAAATCAAGAGTAAAGAAAAAATCAAAGACTGGAAACCGAGAAGAACATGATGTTCTCCCTAGTGGAGTCACCAATTTTCTGTTATGAAATATTTCCCGTGCGAACAAGTGAAATCTCCCTTGGATATATAGACCCCTATTCCAAGACATAAAAAAAAACAAATGCACACTAACATTACCTTAGATCTATTCTATATTTCTATAGGCAGAGAATATAGAAGAAAGAAATGTAACTTACTCCTTTTTTACGGTTGTCCTCGTTGATCTTCAATCTCTAGTCTTGTTGTCCAAGATCCTTTCACAATGAAGAGAATCTGTAAGGAAAAAAACAATACCTTCTACTTCTACAATATATAATTAGACAATAAAATATCTATCTATATAGACATACATGTGCAAACAACAATATGAAGGAAATAGGCCAAGTTATGTATTATGAAAACATGGGAACTTACAACCTTGTTGAGATAGCATTCCTCGAAGCTTCCAATCCAGTCCTTGAATGCACTCTAAATATTTTTCTCTTAAGATCATATGTATCACATACCCACTTTATCCTCTCCCCCTTTTCACCTTGGAATGCCCTCATTATATAGGATTTGGAGGCTTAACCACCATGGAGAAGATCACTCACTAGATCCACTAAATTGGGATTTCCAAGATTTTTAGGGAGAAAATATATCTCAAGGATTTTAGGGAGAAAATATCTCTCAACGATTTTAGGTAGGAAATATCTCTCAAGATCCATCAAATTAGGACATTGGTTTGAGAAAATATCTCAACCATCCATGAGACTCTAAACTTCTCCTTGAGATTAGGAAACTAAATGTGAGGTGGATTCTCACACTAAATTAATTTCCTTTTTTCAATAATAATGAATAAAACATGTGCACATAGTATTTTGACCTTCATGTGATAAATTGTTCTCCTAACATGTCTAGGGATTATGAAAAATGTTATTTCATGGTGTCAAAGTGCATGCGACACTTAGTAAGGTGCATACAACACTGGATAAAGTGCATGCAACACTTAGTAAGGTGTGTATGACACTTTTGTGACACTTGTGACATTTTGGTGTGTAACAAGTACCTGCAAACCCTAACAACTTCTAATATGATGTATGACCTCGGTATTTCACGTTTCATGAGATGCACATGCTTTTCCTTAAGAAAAATCATGTATGCGTGCGTATCTCCACTGAAACATGCGTACACACACTCAAAATTGTACGACAACTTTGTACGGCACGATATTGTTGTTATGGATTCAATCAGTTAAAACCCACTTACGTCTGCCTTTGTTATGTATTGTTCCCTAACCTGATACATAGATGACAGTCCTTCTCCACCTATCCAAGATATCCTTGAATCATAGTCCTGCATGATCCAATTCTTTGAGCAAAATTCATTCTCTACTCTATATCAATGTATCAAGTTTAGTGTTTTCCTTCTTCACCCTAGCCTTACTTTTATAAGATTGAGTTATGACCTAACCCTAATCTCCAAAGTGATTGACAATTGATATTACTTCTCACCTCACTTGAGATCAATGGCTATTATTTAATTCACTAATGCTAATTAAGGAATTTCTTTAGATAAAAATCAACTCACTAATAAAATCACTTTACTTTAATAATTCCTTTAATTAAAGTAAAGTCTCAAGGTAGAAGGCTTTGGACAACTTCCACATGTATAGACACTTAGACCTGTGTGGAAATACTTGTCTGATGCTACTAACATCAACATGATATAGCTCTTCCTGTTGCATCTTCTCTGACATAGTCCTCCCACTCTCAGACCAAGGCAGATCATGCAACCAGATTTGTTGAACAGATCCAACACCTCGAACAATAGGTTCATGACATCCTTCAACAATCTAATGTCAAGTACAAGAGGGACAACTACTTCAACAAGGCAAGCCGTTCACGAAGGTTCAGATTCAACAAAATTTTCCCCGTCTCTTGAGGGAACTTGACACAATGGGAACAATTTATTCCTAAGGTGGGAGGATTGATCCAGGTGGATATTGGAGGCCATCCACCTTTTCCACTAAATCAACATTTTCGAGCTTGTGGTTTTGATAAACCATGATATTCACCCTTTTGATGGGGACTGTAATGTAATTCCATATCCATTTGTTAATTAAAACCATCATATGTACATGCCTACAATGTTAATGCAGTATATCCCATTAGAACTCAACAGTTAAGTGCGCTTGGGCTAGTGTAGTATTGGGATGTGTGACCTCCCAGGAAGTCCTAGTGTTTTACATGCCTGAGGCATTTTGTAAACTTAGACCAATTTATCCCACATGCATCATGGGAATTATTCTCCTCTCACTCTCTCATATATAATCAAGGTGAAGGAGTTCTTTTTAGCATGCAATGGAGTGTGAAGTAATGTTTGTTGTGAATGAGCATAGTTGACATCTCTTTCTCTTCAGAGATAAGCTACAACCATTCTTTCCAGTTTGTGTTCTATAGTATTTTGTTATTCATTAATAGAAGTTGGATTTCATTGTACTTCTATGTTCTTTTGTATATTTTTGTGTGTGTTTCATTTCATTCTCAATATAATATGGATCATTCAACAAGTAGTCTTATTATCATCTTTCTTTTTAAGAGTGTGACATTCCTCCAAGTTATGAGTGTTTCACTTATGTTACCAACACCACATGTTAATATTAGATAAAGATGGAGGGTCTTTGGTTTCTTGTGAATTTATTGAATGAAAACTTATTTAAGGGATGTCTTTGGAAGCATGAAAATGTTTTGTCATGTGACTATAGAATTGTGATACCTACAATGTAGAGTTGGAGGCACATGAGGTTGGATAGAAAGTTTTCCCTTAATAACCTTCATTTAAGTCTCATGTTTATTCTTGGTTTGGGTTGGGAAAAGTTTTAAACATTTAGGAGGTTTTAGAGGATCTTGAGGTCAATCTCCTAAGTTTATTGAAGTTGATTAACTTGCTTGGTAAATTG
>SNQJ01S0051573.1:0-10749 GCA_010110895.2 Picea sitchensis | reverse complement strand
ATTTCATTATAGGACACCTCCATTGAATAAAAATGGAAAAAGTAAGCTTGGGATCCTTTTTTAATCATCTTCTCCATTCTATTAGACAAGACTATTTGAGGGGGTGGGATTTTGATTCTATAAAACTTGTATTTCCTCCCATTTTTTAAGAACTTAAGGAATTGTTTTTGTAAGTTTAACCCTACAGTACCAATCGTGGATAACAATTGGAACCTGTTATCCCCAACTCCTAGGGATAACTAAGGAGATGATGTCTTGAGGCCCTTAGGTTATCGACATGGAGTATCGAGAGACAACTTGACCAACAATGTCCACTTGCATAGATAGAGGCCAGCCTCACCACCACAGTTCTAGGTTCATCACGAAAATATCCACCACATCAGTTGGCTTCCAGAAGACATTGGGTCTTGCTCCATGAGGTAGGAGCCATGTATCATGGTGAGTGTCATTTCAATATTTGAGGCATTTGAGTTTATTACATCTATTACTTCTTTCGATTATGTAACGTTTTCTTGGACATTATGTTATTTTCCATGTTTCCCTTGGGTGGTTGCATTGTGCCCTGGTAAGTGGGTCACCCTTGGGGATAGGTTTTCTACTGGGAGGTTCTCTTGACGAGTCATCGTGGCATTCCCAACCATAATTGTCACTTTCTACACTTCATCCCCTCACCTCCTTACCTTTTGGGATTTTTGGGTGTACTGACCCAAGAAGGGATTGTCCCTCATTTCATGGGAAGAAGGGCATGAAGGCCCATAGGCTTGTAGCTAGAAAAATATAAAATCCAATCATTAACCTTCTAGATGCTCGCCCAAGGATCCAGAGGACAATGAAATGTCTTTCATAAGAAATTGATGGGACCCATGAAAAATAAATAATACAAAATACGAACCAAAGAGGAGCATGTGTGGGCACTGTTTTTAATGCTTAGGTAGAAGCCCCACACATGTTTTCAACTTGGGGAAGCATGATGTGACCAGGGTAGAGTCAAGGTGGGCATTTTTTTTCATGCTTGGGTAGAAGCCTCGCCTTGGCTTCAACCTGGAAACATCTTAAAAGAATAAAAGGAAATGAATGGGCTTGGAAAAAGGTTGCATTGAAAATGAAGGTGCATCACACCCTCTACAAAGGCACCCATAAATGAGGCACTACAACCCCTTGTATGTCATGATGAATTTTGGTGTATCTCTTGATGAATGGATGAGCTAAGGTGGTGTGCACTTCTTGGAGACTCTTCTTCTTTCTTATGGATGGTTTGTCTTGGTGAAACTAGGGTTTGATCTTGCAACTTTCTTGGTTTTGGTAAGGAAAATATGCATTCTTCTTTCTTGTTTCATGATATTGTTGGTTAAAAACCTAGGAGGAGTATAATTGCATACACCCTCCATTAATTTCTATTCATTTGCTAGTTTTCAAGTCTTTTATTGCAAGGTATCTTGGAGGAGTACAAGGGTGTACACCCTCCTTGATCTACCTTGAGTTTGGTTTGCATGCCCTAGAGAGTAAGAGAGTTTACACCCCTAGGGATCTTGTTGATCTAACTTGTGTTTTAAATACTCCATTCACCCATTTTTTAAAAGACACTAATCTGAAATTTGCATTGGAGATATAAATTGTTTTCTTTGGTAAACGTGATTTAACGAGATATTGATATTGTTCAACTTGGAATCTATTGTTGATGCTTTGAGGTTGCCAAAGCCTCTAGGGCGTTTTGATCTACTTTGTATTCTTGGATCTAGAGCTAAACAAAATCTACAACCATTATGGTTGCAACAAATACTCTCTTACTTTGATTATAACTTGTGTTTCAACCGTCAAAATTTGCTAAAAGTTAGCCAACATAATCTACTAGTCCTAGCACATCTTTTGCAAGTTTTGGTGGCTGATTTTTCTGTTGTAACAACTTGTTTTCTACAGACATAAGGCTGAAATTATATCTCTGCAATACTTGTCTATAATATCCTTACAATGATGCCAAAGTTTTATGCTTTTATACTTGAGTTGTACTAGTGTTTACTAACCTATCTTTTGCATCATTCACGTGACAGTTAGAATCTTATCTCAAAGCTTTATTAATTGTTTCTTTCTGATATATATCTATGTTGATTGTTGCAAATAGGGGCAACAATCTTAACTTGATTTTACACTTAACATATAGCTTGTATCTTTGGCTTTTCTTGTGTCTTGGGCAGCTACAAACACTTTCTGCAGGTACTCAAAGACTTGGAAACCTTAAACCACTTCCGAGACTCATTCTCTAGCCTTCTTCCACTTAGAAACTTGACCTATAGGGGAATTCATTTCATCATCTCACTTTTTTTTTCATTTCCTCCTAGGGTCACCCAGGATTCCACCCTTGAGGTGATCACTTCATCTCTAAAGTGATGAGAATACATATCTGAGGTGACAGTGGGTAGGTATTCTCCTAGTTTTCTCCATCTTGTGATTTTTTTCGGGCTTTCCCCAACCTACAACTTGTGTGATAACATTTTGGCGTCATTGTCAGGGAGGATTTTGAATCCTCTTCCATTCCCTAACGACACTTTGGCAAGATACCATCCCAGATCCTTCACCCCTAGATTGCCTAACGACTCCACTTGAAGGACGTTCTCCTTCCACCTTTGATGAGCTCTTCTTGAAGCTCATTTGGTGACTCCACCTTCCCAGAACCCACCTTCCCTTGAGACTTTCCCCCGGGGAGATTCGAACCTTCTAAGGTCTACATAAGAAGGACTCCTCTCAAGTCTCCCATTGTCAAAACTCATTTTCATGGTACCCTTCCCCTTGCTCCAATGTATCACCCTTGGGAAAAGGACCTTTATAAACCCACAAACATGGCCACCATCCTTGGATACCCCAAGAGAATGCCAAAAGAGTCTCACAGATGGTTGCCAAAGTTTCCAAGAAACAATGTGATCACTGGTAATGATCATCTCTATGCCATAGGATGAGACATGGAAAATCCAATAGTGGAACATGAGGATGTAGCAATGAAGCTAATAGCCTCATCATTGATTGAAGACGCTCAAATATGGTTCAAAGGGATTATTGATAATCACATTGCATCTTATGAAGACTCCGCTAAGTTATTCAAGAACATATGGACAATGAAGAAATACAATGGAATGATTGTAGCACAGTTCAATCAGATAAAGAAGAAGGAGAATGCAACAGTGAGTGAATTTGAAAACAGGTTTGACAAGTTATACAGTTAAATCTTGATAGACCTACACCCTACATATATAGTTGTTTGTCTCCTTTAAATGAATGCATTCGATAGGCAATTTTGTTTCATTTTGAAAGACAAGAATCCCACCACCTTGGCACAGGCCAAAGAGTACAGTGCAGAGATTGAAGAGAACCTCATTGACTCAAAGTTTGATCATTTTCATTATCCTCATGCTAAGAAAGAGACAAAGACTAATGCTTCTAGTAGCATTGCTCCCGATCCAATTTCCCTCTTGACACAAAAGATATATCAATGAGTACTCAGTTTTTGCAGGCGCAAAATCAAATCATGGGTAGACTAACCACTATGGAAATAAATCAATATGCCTCCATACCTCATTTTTCTAGAAAACAAAGAGATGCCACAGGCTGGAAACCAAGGCCCATGATACGTTGAACCCAATTGGAATGGTTAACATAGAGTATACACCGTGGTGTTCTCCATTTCAAGAACCACATCGAGAGGATGAATGTCCCCGACAAGACAAAAATTCTCCAGACAGTATGAACTTCATGGATATGATATGTAACTTCCCTGAGGAAGAGATCACACTAGAACAGATTGACGAGGCCATAAGACAAGGGGAAAGAGAGGGAAGACTTTGGGTGTTAAATCAATTGACAAACGATTAGAGAAAGGAACTGAGGAAGAGGGAATTATTGACATACACTAGAAGAAATAAATTTCCAGTTCCTCCATCACAACCTTCCACTCCCGCTCAGCCACAAGAAACCACTCCTCTTCCATCTTCAGAGAAGGTGGTCCCACCACTCCCACCTCAAGTACATGAGTTGTTTCTAAAGCCAACTCTAACATATGAGATTCGGTTGAACATAGACGTTGCAACCATGTTTGGGAAATTGAATATGACGGTCCCTGTAACAAAAATGTGCAAAATTCCTTATGTGAAGAGGGAAATATTGAAGTTATTACAGGTACCGACTGAGAAGGAGTATCCTCTAATAATATTGAACACTATGTATCCTGATTAACAACAGGATAACAACCCTCCTTTCTATCTTTCCTTGGGCATGAATGGCCTCTGCCTAAACAATTGTATGTTGTATTCTGGGGCCTCAGCAAATGTCATGTCTTTAAAGGTGATGGAACAACTTGGCTTGAAGACGACCCGACCATATGGAAATGTGTGTGGCATTGATTTTAAGAGGGTCAAGGTTTATGGACTATGTGAGAAAGTTGAGGTCTTCCTAATTGATTTTTCACATATTAGCCTCCTTATGAACATAATGATGATTTATGTCCCAGACGCTTGGGGGGTTCTCTTATTGAGAAGTTGGTCTGCTGCCCTTGGAGGTTTCCTTAGCATGGATCTTACCCATGCACAAATTAGCATGGGGGATGACACATTTGAGGTATTATATAGTCGATATTCGGCCGACGACCATGTGATGGACCCCAACGCTCATGATTATACAAGTGAGGGTGAGTTTTATGAGGTTCCAAACACCATTGAGTATGATCCATGTGACTTACCTTTCATGCAGGAGGACTGCATAGATATGATACTCCCAAGAACAAATGAATACAAAGAAAAGCTTGCTAATTTCCAAGGGAAAGAGCCGAGGTCCATCCAAATATTGAAGAAAGAAGATAATAAGGACAAAGAATGTGAAGAATCCATCAAAAATGCAATCAACACGGGACCTCCTTTCTATCCTTACATCGAAAATATACCTTACATAAACTATAGTGAAGGAAGTCTTGCGTTCATGTGGGATAAGAAGAAGGGAAAGCCTAAATATTACTAGAAGGATAACAACACTTGGCTTGGCCCTTACATCATTAAGAAGAAGTCCAAGAAAGAGAAGTATTATTTGACAGCTTTGGACGGGAGAAAGATGCCATTACCAGTGGATGGGTCTCTTCTCCGGCCCTACGTTTAGGGAACTTGACTTCTTTAGGGCCCAGGCCCCCGGTAAGTAGGTAGTTCATTTTGATTTCCTGCATTTGCATCTTGATTTCTCATGGTAGTTTAGTTGCATTTCATCTTTCATTTTTCTCTACTTGCATATGGATTTCATGTTTATCTTAGATTTACAAAAGAAAAAATGTTAAAATTTTATTTTCTAGATAGTTTTTATTTTTGGTTTTGATATATATGGATGAAGGGCGATAGAACCACCCTAGATTTTATGGTTTTATGTTTCATTGTAGCCATAGGTCCACCAGGAGATATTGCGGTTCTCATGCACTCTACAACGAACACATGTCCCCAAGTAGGAGCAATATGTTATCCCCAACTCCTAGGGATAACTAAGGAAATGATGTCTCGAGGCCCTTAGGTTGCAGACATGGAGTACTGAGAGACAACTTGACCAACAATGTCCATTTGCATAGATATAATCCATCCTCGCCACCACAGTTCCATGTTCATCACGATGGTATCCACCAAATCAGCTGGCTTCCGGAAGACATTGGGTCTTGTTCCATGAGGTACAAGTCAAGTATCATGGTGAGTGTCATTTCAATGTTTGAGGCATTTGTGTTTGTTACATTCATTATTGCTTTTGATTATGTAATGTCTACTTGGACATTATGATCTTTGCCTTATTTCACTTGGGTGGTTAACATTGTGCCCCAGTAAGTGGATCACCCTTGGGGATAGGTTTGCTACTAGGAAGTCCTCTTGATGAGTCATCATGACATTCCCTACTAAAATTGTCACTTTCCACACTTCATCTCCTCACTTCCTTACCTTTTTGTATTTTTGGGTGTACTGACCCAAGAAGGCATTGTCCCTCATTTCATGGGAAGAAGGGGTTGAAGGCCCAGAGGCTTGTAGCTGGAAAAATATAAAATCCAATCATTAACTTTTTAGATTCTCGCCTAGGGATCCTGGGGACAATGAAATGTCTCTCATAAGAAACTGATGGGACCCATGAAAAATAACTAATACAAAATTCCAACCAAGGAGGAGCATGTGTGGGCACTATTTTTAATGCTTAGGTAGAAGACCCACACATGTTTTCAACTTGGGGAAGCATGATGTGACCAAGGTAGAGTCAAGGTGGGCACTGTTTTTAATGCTTAGGTAGAAGCCCCACCTTGGATTCAACCTGGAAATGTCTTAAAAGAATAAAAGGAAATAAATGGGCTTCAAAAAAGGTTGCATTGAAAACGAAGGTGCAACACACTCTCTACAAAGGCACCCATAAATGAGACACCACAACCCCTTGTATTTCATGAAATCCATGCCCAAAGGTATTGCCCCCATCCATGTCACCTCATCCACATCATTTATAAATATTTCCTCTTGGGAAACACTCCTAAAATTGAGGTACAATTCACCCAATAGGTCGCTTTGTCAACCCCCCCATACCTAAACTAAGAAAATTGTATAGGGTCTTTGAGAAAATTATTTATTATGATGAGGTGGTTTGGATGTACATGCTTAAATGGATCTTTTTATTTATTTTATTTACTCATCAAGATGCATTTGAATTGAGACCCTTGGAGGGTGTATTCATTTGTCTTTGCATGACTTGGTTGGTGGACAGATTTGGAAGAACAAGCCTAGCTTGGGATTCCTTGGGGATTGAAGCCCACAAATTGGATACTAGGGCCCACATGCTATATGATGATGATTTCCTTTAGAGTCCTGAGATGATTCCATGTAAGACCTAACCTAACCTCTTACTAGCCCAACGACTTACTCTTGGGGCCAAAACGTCATACTTTGAGGGCTTGACGTCATGCATGGGTTAGGGTTTGGTGGTGATATTGACACTTCACACTTTTGGATAAGGGATGATGCCTTGACTTGTTGGAAAAGGTTGTAGCGCCTTGGAAGAAGGCCTTTGGAGGCCCAATGTCTCATCCCCAACCTCAATGAATTGCCAAAGATGCCAAAACATTGCTCTAAAGGGGTGGTGTCATGCTTTTTTTTAGGGTTTGTATTGTGCAAAATCAAATTTTAAATTGTAAAGGGGAAAAGTAAGGGTTTTTGTCCCCTTACTTTGTGGTTTACCCTAAGTTATGTGTAAAAACTATGTTTTATAGGATTTGTATAAATAGAGATCATATCTATTTCATTTTCATCATAGCTCTCCCATTGTGAGAAGACTAGTGGCAGAAATTTTCGCTATACTTTAGCATTTTTGGTATATCTCTCTCTCTCTCTTGAAAATGAATTTTGGTGTATCTCTTGATGAATGGATGAGCTAAGGTGGTGCGCACCTCTTGGAGACGCTTTTTCTTTCTTCTGGGTGGTTTGGCTTGGTGAAACTAGGGTTTGATCTTGCAACTTTCTTGGTTTTGGTAAGGAAAATATGCATTCTTCTTGATTGTTTCATGATATTGTTGGTTAAAACCCTAGGAGGAGTATAATTACATACACCCTCCATCAAGTTCTCTTCATTTTCTATTTTACAAGTCTTTTATTGCAAGGTATCTTGGAGGAGTACAAGGGTGTACACCCTCCTTGATCTACCTTGAGTTTGGTTTGCATGCCCTAAGGAGTAAGAGGGTTTACACCTCTAGGGATCTTGTTGATATAACTTGTGTTTTAAAGACTCCATTCACCCATTTTTTTAAAGGCACTAATATGAAATTTGCATTGGAGATATAAATTGTTTGCTTTGGTAAACGTGATTTAACGAGATATTGATATTGTTCAAGTTGGAATCTATTGTTGATGCTTTGAGGTTGACAAAGCCTCTAAGGTGTTTTGATCTAGTTAGTCTTCTTTTATCTAGAGCTAATAAAATCTACAACCATTAGGGTTGCAATAAATACTCTCTTACTTTGATTATAACTTGCATTTCAACCGTCGGAATTTGCTAAAAGTTTGCCAACATAATCTATTATTCCTAGCGCATCTTTTGAGTAAATATTTTTCAAGTTTTGGTGGCTGATTTTTCTGCTGTAACAACTTGTTTGCTACAGACATAATGCTGCAATTATATTTCTACAATATTTGTCTATAACAACCTTACATTGATGCCAAAGTTGTATGTTTTTATATGTGAGTTATACTAGTGTTTATTAGCCTATCTCTTGCATCATTCACGTGAATTTTAGTATCTTATCTAGCAGCTTTATTAATTGTTTCTTGCTGATATATATCTCTGTTGATTTCTGCAAATAGGGACAACAACCTTAAATTTCTTGTCCACTTAACATATAGCTTGTATCTTTGGTTTTTCTTATGTCTCGGGCAAGTACAAACACTTTCCTTGGGTACTCATAAACTTGGCAACCTTAAACCACTTCCGAGACTCATTCTCTATCCTTCTTCCACTTAGCAACTTGACCTATAGGGGCAGTCATTTCATCATCTCACTTTCTGTCTCATTTCCCCCTAGGGTCACCCGGGATTCCCCCCTTGAGGTGATCACTTCATCTCTAAAGTGACATGAATACCTATTTGAGGTGATAATGGGTAGGTATTCTCCTAGTTGTCGTCATCTTGTGGTTTGGGTCGGGCTTTGCCCGACCTACAACTTGTGCGATAGCATGCCCCTAATACTACATTCACTTCTCTTATTTCCATGGCATACATGGGGGATTGTAATCAGTAATCATTAAATGAAAATTTAACCTTATGGCATTTCCCTATGCATAAGGTAATTTTATTCCCTGGAATTGTGACTTAAAGGTCGAAAGAGGGATAGAAAAACATGTTTAATTGTATTTTTATTTTAGTATCATTGAAATTATGAGAACTCCAACTATCTATTAGCACTATCACTCTTTTATTTTTAATGTAGCCAAAAAACTTCAGAATTTGGAGTTACGAAATGCTAGTCATCGCAACAGATGAGAGTGTTGGAGTGGAATTTTGATGGTTAGATCCTCTAAGATTTCTCAATTCTCAATTTGAATTATTTGAATTTGTGTCGGATGGAGATGAATTTCCTGTCTCCTTGTCGTTGTCACTCTCTACCTCACTGTTTTTTGTCATCCTTTATGTTAGATGGTGAAATCCTTTTATTAGGGGGGATATACTTTTGGCTTGGCTTCTCAGAGTGGTACCATGATACTTGTTGCAAGGACATCATTTTTTCTTCAACAATTATGGCCTTTAGTCGTGCTTGCTCAATGTTATTTATATCTAACTATTTGAGTTCATTCCTTATGTTTTCTTTCAATCATGAAATGGAAACTTGTGATATGGAAACTTGTAAGAAATATTCGCTTGGTAATTCAAGCATGCGAGTAGCTAACATATGTGATTCATTAAAAAATTAATCTATTGACCCCAACTGTTTTAATCGAGTGAGTTTGGAGAAAAATTATTTTTCCTCGATGTTTTGAAACATCTTGAAAAAATGTTGTTTGAATGTATCCCAGTTTCTTGGATGGACCTTTGAGTGCCACCATAAGAACCAATTGTAAGTTGATCCTTCTAGGTGCAATGATGCATAATTTATTTTTATTCATAGTCATACATTTGTTGCAACTCAAACTTGAGTTTGTTTATCCATCTAGTGGTCTCTCTATCATCCTCTTTGTCAAACCTGGGTACATCCATTTTTAGTTTGTGTGTAAATTCATTAAAGGAACCAATGTTAAATGAATGCTTTGGGCGTGGAATAGTGGAATGTGAATTCAGACTACTCAATCCCTTGTTCATGCCTTACATTTCTTTAATTATGGCCTCAAGGTTATTAGAGTTGTTTCTCCAATCTTTCAAACCCTATTCCACTGATGCAAGTCTTTGGGGAAAATCATTCATTTCCTTGGATTTTAGAAGGAATTTGTTAATAAGATATGGATCAAAGTTCCATAGTTTGTTGGAGATATCATCCATAGAATATTTCATTCCTTTAATTATGCAACCCTAAGATTGTTAGAAATTACATCTATTGAGTCTTTTAAACCTTTTATCTCATTGTTGAAGTATTTGGTAAGTGTGGTGATGTGATGCTCAAATTGCTAGCAGCCCTGAAGGATTTCTTGGAATTATTTGTCTACCTCATCGACATCAAGAATTATGGAGAATTGTAGGGTATGTGGGTGTGGGTGAGCATGTGTTGAATGGTGGACTCACATATATGAGTAAACATGAGGATAAGGATTGTAGGAATGAAGAATGGGGACACAAAATGGAAATAGATAGGGGGAAATGGATGCACACATAATGTAACGACATGGCTAGGGGAAATAGACACACACAATAGGGAATGTGTGCACACAACGTGAAGGAACGAGGGATAGAAGTGGCATAGCAAAGGATGTATGCAGGAAAGAGGAGAAGAAGGGCAGTGGATGGATGTGGGCGGAAGAGGATGTTGAACATATGATCGATGAGAAGATGGTGGCTGTAGAAACATCATATAGTTGATGAACAGTTGGTTTTACCAAGATATGAGAGGATGGCGACTGCAAAAACATCATATAGTTGATGAACAATTGATGTTACCAAGATCCATAATGTTGCCAAGAACCTGCTCTGATACCAACTTGGAGAAGATCCAATAATAACTTTATGTATCATATCCAATAACTTGGAGAAGATCTCTCTCTCTCTCTCTCTCTCTCTCTCTCTCTCTCTCTCT
>SNQJ01S0051571.1:62914-79127 GCA_010110895.2 Picea sitchensis | reverse complement strand
TTTGTTTCAAAGCTGAGATAGGTCGGGAAACTAATAAATACTATGAACTTATGACATTCAAATTAATGTTTCAGTTGGCACAAGAGTATGGTGTATCACAAATACAAGTTTTTTGTGACTTACTCCTGGTTATCCAATAACTATTAAAGGAAGCTTCACTGAGAAATTTCACTGTACAACTTCTATTTAATGATATACAAATCCAAATGATATATTTCTCACATATCTCTTTGTCTGATATATATATATATATATATGAACAAGATAAAGGATGACCTTTCAAAAGATAGATTGGGATTGGAGCAAGGAACTTGGATTATATCCATCCTCTAGTATGGGCACTCAAATGAATTCACTCATTAACCTTGACTATAAAAATATACTACTATGTCTTAATACAATGGAGTGTTTTCAACCTTTAGTTTTTTTTTAATGATGTAACTATTATGTATTTTTGAATTAAGGAATAGCTTTAATTATGATCCTNCCAATTATGTTAAAAAAAAAAAAAAAGTATGAAGAGTTGATGCTTCAAGTTGTTTTTGAAAACCTTTTTGAATGTCTTTAGTTTGGCATTTAGTTTGACATATGACTATCTAATTTTGTTTTATAATTAAAATTACAGATTTTTTTCTTTGGAAAAAAATATTAACTTTATATATATATATATATTTATATAAAAATTAACTTTTAAATTTAATAAAAAATTAAGGTATAAAACTTTTAACTTTTTATTAAAAAAATTATATAAAAAATAACTTTTAAATTTAATAGAAAATTGAAGATATAAAACCTTTAGCTTTTTATTAAAAAAATTGAATGGATAAAATTTTTGACTTTTATATTTATAATATATATGTTTATATTTTTGGATGGATAAAAACATTGAAATCTAATAAAAAAAATTTAAATTTGGATGCATAAAAATATTGATTTTCTATATTCATGAGCTGCATAAAAAATTTGATTGGATAAAAAATTTGATTTGATAAGAATTTTTGGATGAATAAAAAGTTAACTTTAAATGAGAATTTTGGAATAATAAAAATTTAAATGAGAATTTTGGAAAAATAAAAAATAAAAAATTTAAATGAGAATTTTGAAAAAAAAAAGTATGTTATGTATACAAATTTTGATTTTTATGTTACGGAGCCTAACGGAAGTTTTGGTGAAATAAAATTTTACATACACAAACTTAGATCATCAAAATTTTAATGAGAATTTTGGATGGATAAAAACTTTGATTTTCTATATCTATGAAATGGATAAAAGTTTTTATTTCATAAAAGTTTTGAATGATAAAATTTTCAAAACTTATATAAAACTTATACTTATATAAAATTTATATTGATAAATTTAGATAAAAACTTTTCATGAGAGTTTTAAAGGATAAAAAATTTTATTTTTATTTACATTATAATAATAAAATTTTAGATTATCTAAATTTTCATGAAAGTTTTGGATAATAAAATTTTGATTTTTATATTTATGAAATAAATAAAAAATTTATTTATATAAATTTTAAATAGATAAAAAATTGATTTTTTTTAATATAGTGGAAAATTATATTATAAATGGATACAATTTGACTGGGTTTAATGGTTAAGAACATGTGTTTTCTTTTAAGAGGTCACAAGTTCAAATCCAGAGGGGGTTTATGGTATGTATACCTCCATAGATTTTGCCAGTCAAATCCTTAGGCAGAGGGGCATCCCTTGTCTATATTTCCTTTCGGATAAATATATTAATTTGTCTATATTTCCTTCGTAGTTTTGTCGGTCCTTCATAGTTTTGTCGGTCTTGAAGATTTATGTGTTGGGGTTGCTCGTCTATATTTCCTTCATAGTTTTATCGGTCCTTCATAGTTTTGTCGGTCTTGAAGATTTATGTGTTGGGGTTGCTCAACATTTCTTGGTTCTACGTATCGTGGATTTATGAGTTGGGGTTTAGTCACATTTTTTCTACAGAAAAATTTCACTTTATATTTATATAGAAAATATAAAATGGTCTTTACAATAAGTTTCCATATATTCAAGACTCCAAATCAGTAGTCATGGTGTCATAATCGCCAAGGAGAATCAGAAAGACTATAATTCCCCAATACAAAACAAGTACCGCGATAGGTAACAAGTCATTCCAGATGCATCTAAGAATAACCCATCTGATGCATCATAGTCTATCAAAGATATCTGATAAGTCATAACAAAGGCAGACACAAAGAAAGTTTTAAAATTTCCCTGTCAAAAAAAGGAAAAAATCTCAGAGCAAGCACGAAGCACAAAAGTAAAATCAGTATCTAATAAAGATCAAGTGTCATTTGAGGACCCTCATGTTCCTCAACACACTGATAATAGTAGATCTTCCCGGGATCCTTGTGAAGAGCCCGCTTGGAGAGATTGTCCGCCACTTCATTATCTTCTCTATAAACATGGGCAAAAGTGATAGAATGGAAAAGGTTGATTAAACTCCTAAGTCTATGCTTCCAACTCTCTAGAGAAACTACTTGAAGGTGACCTTTATCTCTCAGCCAGTCTATAATGACCTTGGAGTCACCTTGAACATGGATAGTGGGAATGGAAAGCCGAGAAGCTAAGGTGAGTAGAGCCCAAGCTCCCAAACATTCTGCTCTAGTATTCGTCCCATGTCCACAGTTGAGTAACCATTTAATGCAACATTGCTCATTGAACTTAATTATGCCTCCTGCACCACTATTCTATCATGAGGACGCCGTCGCTCCATCAAACGAACCAGTCGTTCCACCCGATCACTGGTTGCTTTGCCTCTTTCTCCAGAAAATAGATATTGGTTTCTTGATATGGTCCTTCATAGCAACTAAAACCCGATGCACCACCCTTTGGACAGTTGGTTGTTGGTCTTCAAAAATCACCATGTTCCTTTCCTACCATATGAACCAGCAAGTAAATGTCGGAAGTGTTGGATAAAGATGGTTTTGTTTATGCCATATATTTAAATAGTCTGCTAAAGAGTTTCATGTCCAAGTGCCCAATAATTGTTTTTGTATAAAAATCCTCCCCCATACAGCCAAAGTAAAATTGCAGTCCACCAGCAAGTGTTGTGTGTTCTCACAATCTTTTTTGCAGAGGATACATAAGCTAGGACCTATGAATCCTCTACGTTGGAGTGCATCCCATGAAAGGATTATGTTCTCAACCGCTAGCCAGGTGAATATTATGATTTTTAGGGGAAAAACCCAGGCCCAAATTTCCTTTCTCTAGTCGCGGATAGTGTGGCCCCACTTCAATTTTTCCACTGCCCAATATACATTTTTGACCAAGATAATGCTCGTCTAGTCACCACCCGTCCAAATCAGAGCATATGGTCTGTCTTATAGGAGAATCTCAGAGTTAATAAGTCCACATCTGAAGGTTTTCCATTCAACAAGTAAGGGTCCCCTTAGGTTCAACGTCTCTCCAGAGAGCCAGATTGTTGCCACCAAACCTGTGCAAGGATCCATGGTAGCCTGGTGAAGATAGTAGACTTCTTTCCGATTTAATGCTTGAATAAGTTCCTCAGACAATATGGCTGATATCTCCAAACCCAGGATGCGGTCCGTCCCAATCAAAATGGAGTGACCCAATCCCGACCGCCATGTTATCCAATGTATAAGGAGGTGAAAGGATTTTAAAACGTAGGTCCAGGACTGAGATCCCTTGATCAAGGATGTGCTAACAGTATGAAACCATCTCTCCACAGATACGAATGGTAGGTATTTATATTTTAAAACCCTGTGCCAAAGTCCATCATGCATTAAATCCCTCCAAAGGGTATTAGCAGCCATCGATCTGATGAAACAAAGAAGGTTCCTCGAGCCCCAACCCCCAAATAGTTTTGGGCAGGTAATAATGTTCCATTTGCAAAGATAAAAACTCTTTTTCTTCTTTCATCCCGTCCAAAGGAAGCCAAAAACAAGTTGTCGAATCCTTTGAAGGATCGTGGCTGGAATATTTGACAAGGCCAACCAATACACTCGTTGAATCTCAAGGACAACTTTGATCAACACTAATATGCCCCCAATGGACAACCACTTATTACACTAGTGTCTAATCCTCTTTTTGTACTTTTCTAATAACCAAATCCAATCAACTGATTTGTACCTGCCCATCTTCAAGTAATAACCAAGATACCTAAACCCTATCGACAGATCCTGAAAATTGTAATGATAAAAGGATTTTAAAACATCAACTACCTGTAGACTAACCCTGAAATGCAAGAAGGTAGTTTTTTGTGGATTAATTTGCAGGCCGGATGCACTACAAAACAGTGACAAGACTTTGTTAATCTCCTTCCATTCCTCAATGGAATCTCTATTCATCATTAGAACATCATCTGCAAACAAAAGATGTAAGATATTTATACACCTTGACACTTTGATACCAATCAACAGTCCTTCCTCTTGCCTTCTCTTAAGAGCCAGGCTCAACCCTTCCATGATCAAAATAAACAACAAGGGCGACAATGAACAACCCTGTCTGAGTCCCCTTCCATTCTGGAAAAAATACGAAGGCTCGCCATTGATTAATACTGCAAATGTCGTGGATGTTATACACCCCATGATCCAATTTGTCGTCGACAAGCCAAAGCCGCATTGAAGTAAAACCAGTCTGACAAAATCCCAATTGATTAAGTCATAAGATTTTTTTTAAACTATCTTGACTATTAAATACTGAAGTTTTTTCTCTCTAATGCTATGAAGGCACTCTTGGGAAGTTCCAATAGCATTAATGATATGTCTTCCTTTCAATAACCCAAACTACTCCTCTGAAAGTGTGCATGACAGGATTGGTCTAATTCTTTTGGCAATGATTTTAGAGATAATCTTGTAGCAGAGATTACAAAATGCAATCGAGCGGAAGTCTCCAAATGTAGCAGGTCCATTAAACTTGGTTATAAGCGCAATAAGAGTCGAATTAAGAGATATGTTAACCTCACCCTTTAGGCTTGCTTCTTCAATGGCTTCCAACAAATCATTAGCTACCAGATCAAAGAAGGAAATGTAGAATTCCACAGTCCACCCGTGAGGGCCCAGACTCTTTTCTTTGGACATGCCTTTTAATACACCCAAAACTTTCTCTTTTGTAAAAACAATTTCAATAGTGTTGATGTCCTCTTCTGTGACCAATCTAGGGTACATCCTTACTAATTCAACTTGATCAATTATCGAATTTTGATCTGATGCTTTGTAAAAATAAATAAAATGTCTCTTTGCTTCCCTTTTAATAGCTTCATGGCTGAGGTGAACTTGCCCCTCATCATCCTTGATTTCCCACAGATGTTTTGTATTGCGTCTGTGGCTTGCAAAATTGTGGAAGTACTTAGTATTTGTGTCCCCGCATTTAATCCATGTGGCCCTACTTTTCTGGGGCCAATGTTCCTCTTCCTCCATCAATAGTTTATTGTGATCAAATTCACATTGTTTCAACAGAGTATCCCAATCAGAGTTAAGCGCAATGTCCAGACTTATTTGTAATATCCCAACTATATCAGCTTCTAGCTTTACATACTGATTTGCTTCCTGTTGTTTATTTTCTATAATCCATTTTTTAACCCAGTCTCTTAACTTGATTAACTTAGAAAATAGTCTACACTGAGCACCTTCCTCTCTAATACCCTGATTTGCACACCAAATAGACTTGACAATATCTCTGAATGACTCATCTCATAGATATGCAAGATTGAATTTGTAGGGATAAGCGATCCTCTTATGTCCATATTCCATTTGTAGGATAACTAGTGCATGATCCGAGATGAAGGGGAGTTCAACCCACGTTCTATATCTGATTGTGTCATCCAGAAGAGATGATGAAACAAAAACTATGTCAAAACACTTTAATATCCCTTGCCCCCCGCTTCTGTTGTAATGTTCCTGACTTGGCTAGTCTAGGAAACATTGCTAATGTGTGTGTAGGATCAATCGTTTATAGCATATAAATGGTCATACAAATAATAAATGCAAAAAAGGATTACAAAGTTTATATTATGATATCTCTGCAGATTACAAAAGGCCGAATGTGGCTGAATAAAATGACAACACTTGGCTAGATAAAAATACAAAAGGATCTTATCTAAAATACAAATAAACAACAAAAGATAATACCCGAAATATGTGAGCACTGCAGGATCAATGGATGCGTTGGAACTATGGCATCTCGTACGGTAATTGCTAGAAGTCTAGAAAGTTAACCCCTAGAGTTATACCTCTCGGAATGGCCTGGGAACTGTCCCAAATGATGCACCCTTCCCTATTCCTCAGTACTAGTAACTATCGGACACCTCTGCTAGTGGGTTTGGAACTTGGATGGATCACCCTGGGGGAATGCACCCCTCTTTCTCTGGAAAAATGTGTCCTAGTGATTCCATCGTAGGAATCGGATGAGATGTGTCTCAAAATGTCTGCCTTGGTCTACCGGGAAATGGGTCGGAAGGGTTTCCCTGAATATGGCCTGATGCTCACTCGAGAACCCTGAATGTATCTACCAAAAGTACCACACTCCCAATTCTGGAAAATGCTCCCCAGATGATTCCTCCATCGGAATCTGGCAAGGAACCAGGAAAAACATGTGCCTTGCCTTCCTCTCAAATGGGTCGGAGGGAAATCTTGGAATTATCCATGGATGGGACAAGTCGATCTCTAAACCTCCAAGAAGTTGCACCCTCCCTCTGGATGAATGTGCCCTTGCTGTTGAACACTAAGTAACTGTTGTTGAAGGATGATCGAAGAACTTTGTGATCTTCTTGGTGACTAGGGTGTGTCTCTCAACATCAAAATCAACCAACTGGTGTCTTCCTCCTAGAATCCACTAAACTATCTCTCCTAAGATGCACCTCTCTCCTCAGTGACAAGTCATAATCTGCATAATAATGAATTAGGTCGTTGACCCTTCCTTTATAGATTTCCAAAACCCTAAATCACTGCTAAAACCCTAATTCACTATTGACTTCCAAAACCCTAAATCACTGTTGAAACCCTAATTCACTGTTGACTTCTATTTTTAACTCATAATGACTTAAAAGCACTTTTAACCCTTTTTAGTTCAATGTCACTTTTTGAATATAACACCTGTGACTGGAGTGTCCTCTATTAACCCCGTTTACCCATTTTTTGGCCCTGGCTATAGTCTAACAAGGCGATTTAGACCATTAATCCTCCTCTTTGGAGCTCCTATTTGGAAAGGGACATTACATTCCTCCCTTCCCAAAATTGCTTGTCCTTAAGCAATACCAGTCCAGGGTGTTGCAACACATGCTTGCTCTCCCAAGTAGCATCCTCTACTAGAAGCCCTCTCCATCTAATCAAACATTCTCTGATAACCCTGCTCCTCAGTTTCCACTCCTGGAACTCCAACACCTCTTTTGGAACAAGCTCCAACTGTCCCTCCTCATCCAATGGGGGAAGCTCCTCTGATGTGCTAATGAATTTTCCCACTACCTTTTTGAGGCAAGATACATGGAACACATTGTGAATCTTACTCCCCTCTGGAAGCTCTAACTCGTAAGAAACCTTGCCTACTCGGCGCATGATCCTTGTTGGCCCTTGACCAAGTTTTGAAGAATACTTTGTCATATTTGACCGTTTTTGGGACTGCGACAGCTTGCCAAAGATGGAGCACAACGCGAAGCGGAAATTAGGGAAGCAAGACCTATTTTTGGGTCCCTTTTAGGGTTTTGGGTTGATGTAAAGGGAAAGGGATGTCGGCCCGTGGGTTTACCCATGTGTAGGCCCATTTTGTAATCTATAAATAGATACTTAGGCAATGTAAGTAGAGGATAGTAGTACATCTATGTGATGTATAGCTAAAGGCTTAGTGCTAGTAGCTGGATCTATGTGATTGGATGTATATTGCAAGTGCTATGTGCATGATTGTAAAGAGATTGAAAAGCTAAGTGCAAGTTGTTGTAGTTTTGTGTTGAAGTGAAAGGAAGAAGGATCTAGCGAGTTGCACAGATATTTTGTCCTATGCGAAGTAAGGGTCACTGAATCTCTGTGTTGTAACTGCTTGACTGAGATAATATAAAGAAGAAGACTTTGTGGACGTAGCCTCAGGGTGGGGGTGAACCACAACAACATTGTGTATTGTGCTCTGTGCTTCAACCTAATGTGTTTATCTCCTTCTTAGCTAAGTGCTTGTTGTGATTAAACAGATCTAGTTATGCTATGTGCTTATGATATATGAATGAATGTTAGATCTGATATATAAGATTCTTAGTGCTTGATCTGCTGAATCTAATCTATATTTATGTGGCTAAGTACTGAATCATCTTTAGTATAAGTATTCACTGCGATGCTCTGTGCTATCTACGAAGTACCATAAGGGTTAAATATTGATGAATGATCTATGCTAAGTGCCCTGTAAAAGATATAATCACAAATCAGTGTCCCAGCTAAGGTTGCAGACATTTGAGTCCTACAACCACCCCTGCCTCTACCTCAAGTGAGACTTCATCTACTTCACAGGTGTTTTCGAAAGGGCCGATATTTAGGGTTATGTTGGTGCGTTCTTGAGCGTTTAACCCTGGGTCTGCCCCTGTGCCAACAAATGGTTCTATTGTCGGGACCTGGAACTATGATTGCTAGGAACTAAAGAAGAAAAAGCTTTGTGCGAAATAAGCTCTGTGCGTAAATATGTTGCCCTAGTGCGTAGTATTATACTTGACCTACGAAGCTTTGTGTTGAGAAAGAAAGGTCAGATCTAAAGGAAAGAAGTCAGATCTGCAAGAAAGAGGTTGATACTGAAGAAAAGAAGTGAGATCTGAACACTTTATGCTCTAAGAAAGGTAAAAGTAGAAATTTCCACAGAAAAGAGTTAATATCTGTAAGCTCTAGCCTCTAGTAAAGGTAAGAATAGTTCAAGTTTTAGATCTGAAAGCTTTGTGCTCTATATAGGTAAGATAAGTGGAAATTTTTTGTTTTTGAAGCATGAATTTATGTATGCTTGATAAAAAAATTCCTAGCCTGAAAACTAGAGCATTGTTAGATAAAAGAAAGTTTGATATGAATAGTTATGATAGGAATAGTGAAATATATGTTATACCTATACATAAAAAGAATTTTTGGACTAATCAATGGATGTAGGATCCTAGAAAGAAATTTTTGTAGGCTATCCATCATGATCCTAGCACACAGTACAAGAAGAGTTGGGGATCATGGACGAGAAAGAGAGGATTAACTCTTTGTTACAATTTCATAAGACCATAACATCTTGCTAAGGAATGCCCTGGGAGAAACCCTAGCTGCCTCAGTTGTAAAGCTATGGACCATGAAGTATTGGATTTCCCTAGAATGATTGCTAGACTTGAAAAAATGAATATGGAACAAGAAAACTTTGAAGGAGATCAAGAGACTAAAATTAGGGGGCATGTTGGCCCTTGACCAAGTTTTGAAGAATACTTGGTCATATTTGACCATTTTTGGGGATGCGACAGCTTATCAAAGATGGAGCACAATGCGAAGTGGAAATTAGGGAAGAAAGACCTATTTTTGGGTCCCTTTTAGCGTTTTGGGTTGATGTAAAGGGAAATGGATGTCAGCCCATGGGTTTACCCACACGTAGGCCCATTTTGTAATCTATAAATACATACATAGGCAATGTAAGTAGAGGATAGTAGTACATCTATGTGATGTATAGCTAAAGGCTTAGTGTTAGTAGCTGGATCTGTGTGATTGGATGTATATTGCAAGTGCTCTGTGCATGATTGTAAGGAGATCGAAAAGCTAAGTGCAAGTTGTTGTAGTTTTGTGTTGAAGTGAAAGGAAGAAGGATCTAGTGATTTGCACCGATATTTGGTCCTATGCAAAGTAAGGGTCATTGAAGCTATGTGTTGTAACCGCTTGACCGAGATAATATAAAGAACAAGACTTTGTGGATGTAGCCCTAGGGTGGGGGTGAACCACGATAACTTTGTGTATTGTGCTCTTTGCTTCGACCTAATGTGTTTATCTCCTTCTTAGCTAAGTGCTTGTTGTGATTAAATAGATCTAGTTATGCTCTGTGCTTATGATATATGAATGAATGTTAGATATGATATATAATATTCTTAGTGCTTGATTTGTTGAATCTAATCTATATTTATGTGGCTAAGTATTGAATCATGTTTAGTCTAATTATTCACTGCGATGCTCTGTGCTATCTGCGAAGTACCATAAGGGTTAAATATTGATGAATGATCTATGCTAAGTGCCATGTAAAAGATATAATCACAGATCGGTGTCCCAGCAAAGGTTGCAATCATATGAGTCATGTGACCACCCCTGCCTCTACCTCGGGTGAGACTTCATCTGCTTCGCAGGTGTTGCCGAAAGGATCGGTAGTTAGGGTTTTTTTGGTGTGCTCTTGAGCATTGAACCTTGGGTCTGCCCTTGTGCCAACAATCCTGTAAGGGCCATAAAATTTGGGCTTGATCTTCTCTGCCCCACTCTTCTTCAAAGATGACCATATGTAAGGTTGGAGTCTCAAGAAAACCAAATCCCCAACCTCAAAGTTGCACTCTCTCCTGTGCCTGTCCACACTCATCTTCCGTCAGTTCTATGTCATCTGCAGGTTCTCTTTCAGCAACTTGAGAATCTCCTGACTCTCTATGATCCAATCATTCTCCTTGGGAGTTCTTCTCTCCCCGAAAACCAAGTCTACCAAAGTCTAACTTTTTCAACTGATCCCTGAATATGTGGTTCATGCAAGACTGGAACGTTGTGGGTCCATTGGTTAGCCCAAATGGCATAACCAGGAACTCAAAATGTTCAAAGTGACATTGAAATGTCGTCTTCTCTATGTCCTTCTCTCGAATACTGATCTGGTGATACCCAGAGCGTAGATCAATCTTTGAGAAGAACACTACCCCATGTAGTTCATTTAGCAACTCGTCAATGCATGGGATAGGATAGCGGTTCTTGATGGTTTTCTTGTTCAAGGCTCGGTAATCAATTCACACCCTCATGGTGCCATCCTTTTTCAGAACTAAGACAACTGAAGAAGCGAATTCACTACTGCTCAGTCTGATGTGTCCCATCGCTAGCGATTCCTTGATTGCCTTCTCTATCTCATCCTTGAACCTCCTAGGATGACGATAGGGGGGGTGATCATCGGTTTGGCCCCCTCTTCCAACTCAATGGTGTTCTCAAACCTCCTGTTAGGTGGTCTCCCTAGTGGAATCGACTCAAAAACCTGTTAATGTCGTCCCAACAAATTCTTGATCTCTGTATGATACTGTTGTCGACCCTTTGAATCCTTTCGCGTAGTGATCAAACACTCGGCGGCATATGCTACCTCCCCATGTCTAAATATCCTCTCCATCCTCTTAGCTGAAACTGTCTTGGGTGCTCCTATCGACATACCTCTTAGAACAACCTTCTTCCTGTCATGGTCTTTGAATCCCATCTCCAAGGTTTGGTAATTGGTGGTGATTTTTGCCAAGGTAATCATCCACTGGACTCCCAACACTACATATGTGTCAGATAGGTCAACCACATAAAATGTGTCTCTCACTGTATAGTTTCCTAACTTTACCTCCAAGTCTGTAACTCTGTCTAGAAGTTCTCGTCTCGATACTAGTGAAGCATCAATGAAGTTGTGGGTGGCCCCACCATCTATCATGGTGATTTCCCATTGCCCCTAAATAGTCCATCTGATCTGGAGGGTATCATACCTGGGAACACCAGAAAGGGTCACTATGAGTCCTCCCCCTGTTGGTTTCCTCCTGTTAGCCTGCTCAGGAAGCTGTGGGACTACTGGAGGATGGGCTCTTGTCGGTGTTGGTGGTCTACAGGGAGGCTGCTCCTCTGTCTGTGTTGACTCCTCCTCTGATCTAGTGGATCCACTATCTTTCTCCTCCTACTCACTATCCACATTGTCTATTTCCACCTCAATATAATGAATCTCTCCCTTGCCCATGCACCGGTGGCTTGGGACCCAAGGGTCTCTGCAGTTGAAGCAAAGCTTCTTCCTCATAAGCTCTCACATAGTCTCATCATCCAAATTCTCCTTGCCCTTCCATTCTCTCTGTAATGTCTTCCTACCTCGATCCTTCTGGGGTATGAAGGGTTTGGAAAAGGTTTTAGTCTTTGGCACTGAGTTTGCCAAATCTCGAGTGCAAAGGATGGAATCCTGGAAAGTGGGAGGCATGTATGTCTTCACCCATCCTCTCAATGGATCAGTGAGTCCCTCTGTGAATAGCATGATCAGCGTAGGCTCTGATATATCTATCACTGCCACAGCTACCCAATGAAACTCCATGATGAACGCCTTTATTGTGTCATTTTGTCTCAACTGGGCTAGATCCCTGAAGTGGATCTCAGGATCCCTCCTATCAAACCTGTCCATGAGCCTCTCTATGAACTCCTTATAGGAAGTGATGCGGCAGTGACCCAATGTCACCAAACCATGATACCACCACTCGTGTGCCTCACCCTCCAAGTGTAAGGTCGCGAAAATGATGGCCTTTGTCTCGGTCATATGGTTGAGCTTGTAGTATGTGTCTAGTTTATGTACCCAAGCTCTGGTAGTGCATTTGGATGATCCGTCAAAAGAAGGTATGGTGAGTTTACCAAATTTTCGGATGAAATTCATGTTATGCCCCCACTATTGTGGCATTCCTCCTCCCTGTAGCTCTCTGGGGTGGTTCCTGAGTCTGAGTCCACAATAATTGGGTCATGTCCTGATGGAAGTCATGACCCAATGTTGTGTACTCCCTCCTATAATATGCAATTTACTTTGCATGAGTGGGTGGCCTCTGTGTATTGGTGGCAGTGCTGCTACTGGGGGTTCCCTCTGAAAACTGGGAAACAAGGATCTGGGGATCCTAATTGCAGAGGTGTATGTGCAAGAGGGTGACTGGGGTCTACTACCTGCTCCTGAGTTCCCCTGTGCTGCATGCGGGACTTGTGTGTCTGGGGTGCCCACTCTAGTCAATCTATCAACCACCTATGCCAAGGACTGAGACATGGCCCATTGACTAGCTAACATATCATTGTAACATGCATGAAATCTGTCTCTGCATCTACAGGGGCCTTTCCACTGCCCTCTATTCGCTCATATTTGTATCCTAGCATCCTCTCTGCCTCATGCTCAACCTCATGCTCTTCCCTTCTCTATTCTTCTTCGTGTGCCTCTTCCTCTTCCTCTGAGATAAATGGAAAAGGGGGAAAGTCAGGCCTATGCCTTCTTTTCTTATGCCTATTGTAAGTGACAAATTCATCACCTACGTGTTCATGACCCTCTGGGTCTTCTGCTGTACTCATTGTCTTTAGTCACAAGCTGGCGGGACTAAAGCTCTAATACCACTGTAATGTTCCTGACTTGGCTAGTCTACGAAACGTTGCTAATGTGTGTGTAGGATCAATTGTTTACAACATATAAATGGTCATACAAATAATAAATGCGACAAAGGACTACAAAGTTTATATTATGATATCTTTGCAGATTACAAAAGGCCAAATGCGGCTGAATAAAATGACAACACTCGACTAGATCAAAAGACAAAAGGATATTAGCCAGAATAAAAATAAACAACAAAAGATAATACCTGGAATATGTGAGCACTGCAAGATCAATGGATGCACTGGAACTATGGCAGCTCGTACGACAACTCCTGGAAGTCTGAAAAGTTTTCCCTGGGAGATATACCTCTCGGAATGGCCTGGGAACTATCCCAAGTGATGCACCCTACCCTAGTTCTCAGTACTGGTAACTATTGGACCCCTCTGCTGGTGGGTTTGGACCCCAGATGGATCCCCCAGGGGGAATGTGCCCCTCTTTCTCTATAAAAATGTGTCCTAGTGATTCCACCATCGGAATCAGATGAGATGTGTCTCAAAATGACTGCCTTGGTCTACTGGGAAATGGGTCGGAAGGGTTTCCCTGAATATGGCCTGATTCTCGCTCAAGAACCTTGAATGTATCCACCAAAAGTACCACACTACCAAGTCTGGAAAATGCACCCGAGATGAATCCTCCATTGAAATTTGGCAAGGAACTAGGAAAAATATGCGCCTTGCCTTCCTCTCAAATGGGTCGGAGGGAAATCTCAGAATTATCCCTAGATAGGACAAGTTGATCTCTAAACCTCCTAGAAGTTGCACCCTCCCTCTAGATGAATGTGCCCTTACTGTTGAACACTAAGTAATTGTTGTTGAAGGATGATGGAAGAACTTTGTGATCTTCCTGGTGACTAGGGTGTGTCTCTCAACATCAAAATCAGCCAACTGGTGTCTTCCTCCTGGAATCCACTGAACTATCTCTCCTGAGATGCGCCTCTCTCCTCAATGACAAGTCATAATCTGCATAATAATGAATTAGGTCGCTAACCCTTCCTTTATAGCTTTCCAAAACCCTAAATCACTACTAAAACCCTAATTCATTGTTGACTTACAAAACCCTATTTCACTATTGACTTCTATTTTCAACTCATAATGACTTAAAAGCACTTTTAACCCTTTTTAGCTCATTGTCTCTTTCTGAATATAACACCTGTGACTGGAGTGACCTCTAGTAACCTTGTTTACCCCTTTTCTGGCCCTGGATATAGTCTAACAGGGCGGTTTAGACCATTAATCCTCCTCTCTGGAGCTCCTATTTGGAAAGGGACATTACATTCCTCCCTTCCCGAAATTGCTTGTCCTCAAGCAATACCAATCCAGGGTGCTGCAACACCTGCTCACTCTCCCAAGTAGCGTCCTCTACTAGAATTTCTCTCCATCTTATCAAACATTCTCTGATGACCCTACTCCTCAGTTTCCACTCCTAGAACTCCAACACCTCCTCCGGAACTAGCTCCAACTGTCCCTCCTCATCCAATGGGGGAAGCTCCTCTGATGTGATAATGAATTGTCCCACTACCTTTTTGAGGCAAGATATGGAGAACACGTTATGAATCTTTCTCCCCTCTGGAAGCTCTAAATCATAAGAAACCTCACCTAGTCGGCGCATGATCCTGTAAGGACCATAAAATCTGGGCTTGAGCTTCTTGGCCCCACTCTTCTTCAGAGATGACTGTTTGTAAGGTTGGAGTCTCAAGAAAACCAAATCCCCAACCTCAAAGTTGTTCTCTATCTTGTGCCTGTCCGCACTCATCTTCTGTCGGGATATCCTTTTGTTATCTGGAAGATGTATACCTGTCAGCAGGATTCCACCTACACAAATAAATGGTTGTAAATCCAATAAAATAGGATTCCAAGCAATAATAAGTCCTCCCAAATTCTCCACAGAGCTGACCGCACTAACCATCCATGAAGGGAAAATTAAATGTGTAAATTTCCAAGCCTTTTCCTCCTCCACCAAGGTTTCTTGAAAGAAGATAATATTCGGCTTAACAACAGTAAGAAGTTTGTGTAAGGAAGGTAATTTAAGGGGACCTCCCACCCCTCTGATGTTGAGGGAGAGGAGGACCATGATTTATCCCTAGCTAAGGATTTCATGCCTCTAAGAGCCCCCATGTCAAAATTTGAAGCTGAATGTTGTTCAGTAGCTGTAGAAGCACTAGTACATATGACCAAATTTGCGACGGTTTTTCGTTGATATTGCCACACTTATACGTCACAATTTCCACGAAAGTCGAGATATTTTTTCATCGGAATAATTTCGTCACTATATCCACGATCCAGGTGTGCATGGAAACATCAATGAAATAAGCGCTCCATGTGTCACCACCTTCAAGATCGGTTATCCCTATGAATCGTTGCAATTACGACGAAATTACTCACAATAACAACGAAGAAGTGTGGCAAGTTACGACAACAATTTAATCTAGGCCAATAACTTATGATGCGTATGCTAAATGTGCGACACAAAACCGTCGCAACTTGCGACGAAAATCTATGGCAATATTGACGAAAATATATCTCAACACCAATCTTATGACGCAGATGTTGTATGTGCGATGAAAATGCGTGGCAAATTACGACGAAATTTCGTCGTTATTGCGACGGTTGTGGTAAAATATAAAATTGTTTCCAACGAACTATCATCGATATTGCGACAATGGCTTTAAGTTTAAAAAAAAAAATTGAGATATGGTATTTCCATACGGTAATGTAATATGGGATTACCATTTTACATTGTAATATGGTAATGCCATATTACATTGTAATATGGCATTACTATTACATTGTAATATTCTAATATTGTAATATATTGCAATATTTATATCCCCTACAAATAATCAAGGCACTAATAAACCAAATATTGGAAGAATGTGTTATCATGAA
>SNQJ01S0051571.1:46154-56176 GCA_010110895.2 Picea sitchensis | reverse complement strand
TCTAAGGTCCTAAGAAAACAAAAAAAGAAAAACTATTCTAAACTAACTAATCTAACTAAAACAAACTAATAAACTAATCTAACTAAAACTAACTATTAAACAAACTAAACTAATCTAACTATTCTATATATATGAAATCTACTAACTACTACTATACTAACTCTAACTAATTAACTATCTAACTACTAACATAAATAAATCTTATTCACAAAATGTACAATATCTACAATTTATAGATTTAAATAAAACCTGAAAAACTTATTTATATTTTGCCCTAAGATAGAGAGAGATATTTTTGTTGATTTTATAATTTTATGAATAGAAATAAAATAAAAACTAACTAAACTAAAAAACTAATATACTAATTCTAACTACACATCTAACTAAACATATATCTAACTAAACTACTTAAATTATACTAATAAATTAACGAAAATAAATCACAAACTGGCCTGGAGAAACGCTCCAGGTTTGTCCTGTGTATGATGATTGTCTTAGCTAATCGGAGGGAGGAAACCCGCACCGAATTGTCCATGAGCTTCTCATAAACGATAGCTGCAATGCTCTTCAAGTATGATTACAGGACAAACAAGACATAAAAATCTACAACAATCTTATGATTTATAAATCTTCACTGTTAGATAAATTTGTATGCAAAGACTTATACAAAATAATTCAATTGATGAAGAAGATAAATTTGTCATTCATTAACTGAATAAAGTAATTGTTGTATTTTTAAAGTAATGAAAGAAATCATATATGGATCACATTAATTAAATCACAACATTCTGCAATAGACTATGATAGCTAAAGTAGTCTATAATCAACTGCAAAGTGACATGCATAGAGTTGAAACAAAAGATTGATATTATGAAAGCGAAAGATGTAGCAAAACATCAACTCTTGTCTCAGTTTGTATTAGAAATCCATAGCCTGGTTCTCCCACAAGTGAGGATGATCCTTATTACAAAAAATAATAAGTATTTAAATACCTTCCATAGGGTAAAACATCCCTGTGGAAGTTATCAAAACGGTTTACATAAAATCTGGGAAGATATCCCAAGTCTGACTAAACTAGGAACCTAAAATAAAACTACAACACACAAATATCTCCTAGACTGTCCAACAAGTCCAATGCAATTCGGATGTACCTGAAAAGGGTCAAAATGAACAACTTAGGAGGGTATTTTGTTAAAGAAAATGATAGAAATCTAAATCTATAGACTAGCTACAGAATCTTGCGATTCTGTAGCTGGTCTAAATAAGACACAGAATCGGCATTAAAATCGATTCAAATCATTCAAGAATTAAATTCAACTAATAACGAATATCTAATAGTTATTTGAAAGACAAACGAATCATTCAAATCGAGATTGTTACACTAATTCGAGATCAAAACAAAACTAAAATCAAATGACTAAAGAGATGCATATACTTTGTTTCGTTTGTTATCACAAAATCGAACAGTAATGAAATCGTTCCATATCAAATTGAAATCGATATAATTAAAATAAATCATAGGCAATTTCTATGTTGCCTCATCAACAGGAAACACGATCGAATCCAAACAAGATTATTTTCAAATCGACATAATTGTATTGACATAACAAACAATCCATGCCACGAGCGGATTAACTCAAAACTGGCCCGTAAATCAACTCAAATGAAATCATAACAGGATCAATCAGTTGGTAACAGAGTTCGTAAGAATTATCCAATCGTTTGTTATTGCAAATTGGGGCAGACAAAATCATTCACGAAATCATTTCTTGAATTCATTTTAAAACGACTATTACCCGAATTTCCTCATACGAATTTGGTAGAAATAGCGTAAGTCGATCTGAGTTAACAAACTCGTTTGAAAATTAAAATTAACAGAGTTGCAATCAAGTCTATTTTTTATACGAATACAACTCATAAAATCGATCATACTAACTGAAGATACACATCAATCCAATCAAGTGAATCAAACAGCTGGGGTTTAACATAGTTGTCATGAATCAAAACCATTCCACGATTCGGGCGTATTTGCACAGGCTTAAATGAGAACATTGTTTTCATACGAAACATAGTCATTCTTTCCAAATCATTGTCAATCAGAGTTGTATTCCCAATTTAGAAGATTATATCAATTCAAACTCACGAAGTTGTTCCAAAATCACGGCATACAAACTGAATTAGAGCCGATATAATCTAACCATAACGAACTTATACCAAATCAAACATGATCGTGCTCTAAATTCAGCATGAAAAACTTCCTGTTCAAAATGGATACAAACAAATTCACTTGAGAGAAAACCATCTATTTCGTTAACTTAATAGACAAACGAATCAAATCCGATGAAAATCTATCAGTGGCTAAATTGGGTATGAGAAAATCGTGTATCCAAATCGAAATTTCATTTATTTTTAGCAAAGCAAAAACAATGTATAGGATGAACAACATTATGAAATATCCATTTCGAAAGATAGACAGAGCTATCTGAAAACCAAATTCAAATCATTATATTAATCCTGGTCATCCACAAAACTAAAATGATATCAAAATTCATACCTGTATGATGAGCAGACGGCTTTTTTTGGAGTTGACAACGGCTGTAGCCGATTCAATATTCTGAAAAACGATGGAACCAGTAGTCCTCTGCTTCCTATCAGTTGCTTGAAGTTTGTTCCTTTGGCTGGTCAACACTGCAACTTGGTTTTCCAGCGATTTGATTTTCGATTGAAGCACAGGAACATCTATATAGTATCGTTCCAACCACACATCACATTGGTCACATGACGATTGTTCGGGCTTCGAAGATGCATGTGAGGGTTTGGTTACATTGATGAGGGTTTCGTTAGGTATTTCGATCCCTGGGTAACTGGGATTATTATTTAGGCAAGGGGGTAGATTCGAAACGAAGTCATAAGGTGGCTCGGAACACAGACCATGTGAGTAAGGGTACTCACTAGCTAGGAAGCGTTCTATGTCAGAGTCTAAATCCTCACTAAGGACTATGGGCTTCTGCTCAACACTAGGTTTAGGCTTATTTCTAGCCATTCTCGAGATAAGCCGAACATTCTTCTTTCCTTTTCCATCAACAATAGGGTTACCTCTAACCTTTTTGCTCGCAGGATTTTTTATAGCCTCGACCTTGTCTGCTATAACATCGGGTAAGTCAATATCGGGGTCGATCGAAGGCTTAGGAGAGGGCAGTAGGACATGGAAGGGCACGGGTGGCCCAACCTTGGTTTCATTAACCACAGGATTGTCAATCTGGACAGGGTCTATATCATCAAAACCATTTCAAGCGATAAAATCTCGCCAGCTATCACCGTGGAGACTTAAGTGATGAACAATGATAAGTCTAATTAGTCCATGGTGGAACAGGCTATTATCAGCCTTCTCCCTTTTAAAACTTTTTGACATTTTGTACAGGCTACACTGGAAATAGAAAGGCATATTCAATGGATACCCTATAAAATTCATTAACAAACGCAGGTGGTAGAGAAAAACGAGTCCATATCGACCCTCACAGGTCACGAATTGTTTAACCACCATCAAAATATCGTGCCATCATTGTTTAAGCGTGGAGATGGGCATACCTCTGTCACAGGATGTGACCTTTCGCGAGACGAACAGTAGTGGCCATGGCACCTCCTCGACCTTAGAGTTTTTGAACCAACGATGGCTCGAGGATGGTAACCCTGTAGCAGAACTAATAAACTCCTCATTGATTTCCAACTGAATGTCGCCCACCTTGGCTCTACAGCGATCAAAATTCAGGGCGAACTATTGTGCAACAAATAAATTAAAACCCTCAAACCTCTGCACGAAGGTGAGCCAACCGTTATCCTCTAAGTCTTTCCATGCATTATCGAACAGTAGCAAGGCTTGGCTACCGTTCGGCTCGATTCGCACCACCGGTGCCATGGAGCCGAGCACACGATGAACGAGCCAGGGTTTGGATCATAGCATACACAGGAGCAGAGTGCATGAAGGGTTACCCGAGCTAACAGAGGTGAAACAAGGATAAGGGATAGGCATTAATGACATCGTGCGAAGGTGGTGGAGATTATTTCTGCCATGCATAATAGTTATTGCCAAGGTACAACCGTCGGCGCTTATAGTTGTTCAACCCACTATTGTATAGTTTTAAAAATCATGTCACTTGCCCGACCAATGAAATCAATGGTAAGTGTATAAACCAACGCGCGCAATCAAAGTTATGCCATAGTTTTAAACACCCAACATACAAATCGAACCTAATACCAATGTTTTGACTATGTGACATGCGTTGTAACAATTCATATCAAGAGTTTAACCAATGTGCCAATGCGTTTTAAACTAGGTGTCATATCAAATGAAATATATCAAGGGTTTAACCATAACACTTATATATCTTTATGAAACCAATAGTCAAGTATATCAAATCAAAGAACATGTAAATCCAAATGTCAATGCATTACAAACTCAATGAGACAAAGTCACACAATCAGTCCAAGAATGTCCAATGAGTACAGATCAAAAGTTTTGTCAGCTGCATAATGATAAGTGAAATGTAAGCGCAATGGTCATATCAACAAGAAGGATAACGACAGTTCAAATAATGATTTTAATCCGACTACGAAAGACCAATTTTTCACACTTATAGTCATGAAAACAAAAACGAAGGTAAATGTGCAAATGTCGCAAAAATAAAAGTGTCGTTTATTTGAAAATTGCGACGAAAAACTTATGTTTGCAAAACATTGGTGTAGGCAACTTATAAGACAATGGAAAAATGTAAATTGGCTGCCAACATACACCTATATCCTTCATATCAAAAGTCTCAGTCCACTGAGCCTTTAAACTATTGATCTCAACCATGTTTTTACGTGCTATAAGCATATCATTAGCATATAACACCAAGATAATGAATATACCATTTTCTAAACTTTTGAAGTAAACACAATGGTCATATTCACTTGTAATATTTTGTCTCACCATGAAGAAATCAAACTTCTTGTACCATTTCCTAGGAGACTGCTTTAGGCCATACAATGACTTCTTGAGTTTTCAAACAAATCTTCTTTTGTGGTCCTAAACAAAACCTTCTGATTGTTCCACATATATTTCCTCATCCAAATCTCCATGTAAAAATGATGTTTTAACATCTAGTTGCTCTAACTCAAGATCAATTAATTAAGCAAATAATCCTAACACAACACGAATAGAAACAAGCTTAGCAACTAATGAAAATATTTCATGGAAATCAATACTTTTCATTTGAGAATACCCTTTTTCCACCAGTCTTGCTTTGTACCTTTCAACTTTATCATTAGCACATTTTTTTTAGTTTGTAAACTCATTTGCAACCAACAACCTTACTACCCTTTGGGATTTCTACCAAGTCCCATGGTTTATTCTTCTCCAAGGCATCCATTTCTTCTTTCATTGTTATTTTCAATTTAGCACTTTCAATACCATCCATCGCTTCGTGATAACAACAAGGTTCCCCTTCATTAGAAATCAAAGCAACATATGGAATATAATATTCATACCTCTCAGGAGGATTTATGTCCCGTGTAGATCTCCTTAGATTTGGTTGTGGCATTTCCACATTTCCTTGTATGGGTTATGCATCTTCATGTACTTCTTTAGAAGCTTCTTACTGCTCTATATCTTATGTATATGGTTGAGTTTCCAACGGAGTTTGTTGATTTGTGGTACTTGTTCATGTTTCATTTCAACTTCTACTATGTCTGATTTTATGAGAGGAGATTCATCAAATACTACATCTCTATTAATGATGATTTTGTGGGCAGTAGTATCCCACAATCTGTATCCCTTAACTCCATTACCATAACCAACAAATATATTCTTTTTTTATCTAGGTTCTAACTTAGAACATTGATATTTAGAAATAAGAGCATAAGCATCACAACCAAAAAATTTCAAATTTGAATAATCACATGAATAACCTATCCATATCTATTTAGGAATCTTACAGTTTATCATACTGGATGGTGACCGATTTACCATATAGCGAGTTGTAGTGATTGCTTCTTCCCACAATTCTTGTTGCAACTTGGCAATACTGAGCATGCTCCTTTCTCTCTCTACAAGAGTTATGTTCATGTGTTCATCCATGCCATTTTGTTGTGGAGTGTAAATTGTGGTTTTATTCATTTTGATCTCAGCTTCCTTGCAATAATTTTCAAATTCCAAATATGTGAACTCACTTCCATTGTTTGTTCTCAAACACTTGATTGAACTTCCAGTTCTCTTTTCAACCAAAGCTGTAAATTGCTTAAATACATCAACTTTTCTTTTGAGAATATACACCCACACCTTGATAAAATAATCATCTTTAATTGTCACAAAGTATGATGATCCTCCAAAAGAAACTGTAGGGGATGGCCCCCAAACATCTAAATGGATATAATTTAAAATATATTTACTTGTATGACTACTTGTTTTGAATTTATGTCTACATTGTTTCCCAAAAACAAAATGCTTGCAGAAATTCAAATTCAAAGACTTTAAATCTAGAAGTAAATTTTGTTTTATTAGTACCTTTATCCTTTCTTGTGCATATGGTCCAGTCCCCGGTGTCATAAATGAATAGATTCATTTTCTTCCTCGAATACCACAATTGCTTCATTTATTTGATTGCTCCCTTTCAGCTTGTAAATTTTCTCAATCTTTGTATCGTTCATCGCCCTAAAAAATTATGCCCTTGGACACCTTCAGTGCTCCACCTTGACATGTAAATTTAAAACCTCCAGAATCAAAACCTCCCAAGGAAATCAAAGTATTTTTAAATTCTGGTACATGTCTTACCTCTATCAATGTCCTTACAATACCATTAAACATTTTAATCTTAATGCTCTCAATCCCAACAATATTACAAGAAATATTGTTTCTCATTCGAACAATACCACCATCAATAGCTTGTTAAGAAGAAAACCAACTCCTATGTTAACACATGTGATTTGAAGCACCAAAATCTAATAACCATTCCTCAACCATACTAGAACTTGACTCAACCGGATTTGTTTCCTTTATGGAGTCTTCCTTGGATCCTAGCCTCTTCCAACATTCTTTCTTGAGATGTCCTGATTTATTGCAGTACCAACATTTTGGCCTCCCCTTTATGCCTCTTGACTTAGATCTGGATGTACCTCTCAAATTCTCTCACTTTTCTTTGGATCGACCCCTAGCCACCATTGCTTCTAATGTGGAGGTTTCTATATTGATTTCCTCCTCACCTCCTCAGATAACAAGGCTCTCACAATAGAATCAGAATAAAAAATGACAGTTGTGCTAAAGCTAATAGAAGTGACTAAGTGTTCCCAAGATTTAGGCAACAAACACAATTGATCTGAAAATACCAAACGAGTTCAGATACCAACTTGATCCAAAATATCAACCAACTTTGATACTAATTAAACCCGAAAATCCTTAGATGTCAATTAGTTCATAAATACATATAAACATTCGACCAGATTCAGGAAATTGAAGATCGACTTGACTATTTGAAAAATACCATGTGAATATCGTACTTATCCATAAACTTCATTAACTGATATATATAACTTGCGGAAATAATGAGTGCCAAAATAGAGAGAAATAAACCGCTCTATTAATGGTCAAAATGCCAATATTACAATAAATGGGCTTACAATGCCAATTTTGATGTCACTCTTCAATTATGCTACTCAATCCCAGAAACATAGGTCATTATCGAATTCCTCTGGAAATTATGAGAAAAATGAGTATAAACTCGACTATGTTATGAATTGGTGCTTAAAGACCCATGTTTGCACGAATAACGAGAATATGGATCTCATACATGAAGAATTGGACTAAGACTTTTCATACATAGAATTTTTACACAAAACAACATCATCATCAAATTCCTCTTGAAATTGTGATAAAAATGAGTATAAACACCATATAATTTCCTCAAAGAACCCAATAGCACGCAAAATGAGACAAACCGAAAACTAAGGACACCTCTTGCATGAAAAATGGGGAAAATTTCTAAACTTGGCACGAAATTCTATGTCAACCATCTCTTTGGCATGCATTTCCATGTCCTGGGCATTGGTTTTTGTGCCCATTAAATAGGCCTAAGTTGGCCAAACCACCAACTTAAATCTTAGGCAAAATTGGTTTAATATTAAATATAATATTTAATGTTGGTTATAACAACTAACATGCATGGTGTATTGGTAGGAGGCTTTTGGTTAAGACTAATGAATTTTCGAACATTCCTCCATAGGTCACAGGTTCTATTCCATTCAACCTCCAATAAATTTTGATTCTCCCTCAGCCATTATTGGCCAATCGAAGAGTGCCACATGGCACTCTCTAATTGGTCCATGTGTCATGATTACATTGGTCCACCTATCTGCCACCTGTACATGTACAGATCTGCCACTTGGATGTCAACTATACCTTACATGTCATCGTATGGATGACACATGGCACTTTTTTTATTGGTCCACATCGACCCCCAAAAATTTCATTTCCAGGTGACACATGGCATCCTATCGTGCAGGCACAAGGGGGGGTCATTTTTTACTTCGTAGGAAACTAGAACATCAGATACTCATGGGGATTGGGAAATAAAACAAATAATTAAGCAGAAGTTGTGGCTACCTTTATGGGATTGACCCTGATACCCGAAGACAAAAATCAGAGCATTATTGTCATATGAGACTCAAAATTGGCGATAAAAGGTTTGAGACACATCAATTGCAGCTCTAGGTCTTTCCTACAAAGAATCTACCATAGAATCAAATTTGAGGAGAAAAAGTTCCACTCAATGGAATACTCCCACATTCCTTGACAACAAAATCAAGAGGCAGACCATCTCACTAAGAAAGCCAAGACAATGAATCAAAGAGATTTAAAGACCAATGAGGTAGCAACCACGACCTTTGTTTTGTAACATCATGGACAAAGGAGAAACAGAGATTGCAATTTCAATCAACATTTTAGACAAAGGTGGAATTAAAATTGCAATAATTGAAAACATTAAAAATCGAAGGGACAATGAAGGCATAAAAGGAAATAAAATGTTCTTGGGACGAGTGATGTGACACACCTTCCATCACAACAGATACACCTAGTTGAATGTTAGGGTCCTAACCCACACATAGGTAGATCAATATATTCAAATGTAATAAAGGTCAATATTAATAAGGCCTTTCAATAAAATAGAATAAGGTGGATGTAAGAAGACCCAATAGAAGCTTCTGCTTCTAGAAGGATCTTCCTATAAATTCTTCTCTTGATAGACATATTTAGTATAAATAAGGGTCGAGGGTATGAAAACCCTAGCCTAGAGATTATTGTAACAGAGCGTTGCTCGACTAGAGGTTGCCTCCTCGAAGAGGCCCGTGAACATTGCTTTTTGAATCAAAGTGTTATTTTTGGTGTTGTTCTTATATCATTTATGTGTTATTGTGGAGATTATGTTGGTTATATTACTGTTATTCTGCCATTTCTAGAATTTTATTTCTGTTCTGCATACTTTTTATATCTGGTATATTACAAGTGGTATCAAAGCACTTTCCTTGGCAGAAATTGTGGGAATTTTTTTTTTTAGGGTAGAGACGTATTCTGGTGTCTTTAATCCATAGAGATCTGTCGTTACACGCATAAACCCGTGGTTGAGGGATTCATACATGCAGGAAATACAAGTGGTTCTTAAGCACGCATATGTTGGCCACCCTTGTAACCCCTATTGGTACCCCTTTGAGTGGCAGCGCATCGGACAACACCTGTGTACGAATCGGCCTAGATTTTCTGAATCCCTCTTTAGATAAACCGATCGGTCGCCTGACTGCTATAGTGCCACCGAGAACAACACTCAGGAATATACTCTCTAGTACCTGGGTAGTCGGGTAGTATGGTTAAGGGTACGGTCTATCCTCCTCAGTTACTGCCCTGAGATATTGGGCCGAGTACTACTGTTGGATCCCACACGTATATCAGAGAGCTATAGCACAGGGCAAACCCTTGTCTGTAGAACCCTTGAATACCT
>SNQJ01S0051571.1:0-35409 GCA_010110895.2 Picea sitchensis | reverse complement strand
TCAAAACCTAAGTCTTGCAGCTAGAAAAACTCAAAATCAACTTGAGAAAACTACCAATAGCCATGCTATCCACCACAAAATGCGACCAAAGGGACGGGTTCATTTTGGGAGCTAACAGACCCCAGTCACCCTCTCGCACATACACCTCTGCAATTAGGATCCCTAGACCCTTATTTCCCAGTTTCCAGAGGGCACCCCCGGTAGCATCACCGCCACCAATATCACAGAGGCCACCCACTCATGCAAAGTAAATTGCAGAGTATAGGAGGGAGTACGCAACATTGGGTCGTGACTTCCATCAGGACATGACCCTAGTCGAGTTTTGTGGACTCAGACTCAGGAACCACCCTAGAGAGCTACAGGGAGGAGGAATGCCACAATAGTGGGGGAATAACATGCATTTGATCTGAAAAGTTGGTAAACTCACCATACCTTCTTTTGACGGATCGTCCAAATGCATTGCCAGAGCTTGGGTACAGAAACTAGACACATAATACAAGCTCAACCATATGACCGAGACAGAGGCCATCAGTTTTGTGACCTTACACTTGGAGGTGAGGCACACAAGTGGTGGTATCATGGTTTGGTGACATTGGGTCACTGTCGCATCACTTCCTATAGGGAGTTCACAGAGAGGCTCATGGACAGGTTTGATAGGAGGGATCCCGAGATCCACTTCAGGGATCTAGCCCAGTTGAGACAAAATGACACAATAAAGGCATTCATCATGGAGTTTCATTGGGTAGCTGTGGAAGTGACAGATATATCAGAGCCTACGCTGATCATGCTATTCACAAAGGGACTCATCGATCCATTGAGAGGATGGGTGAAGACATACATGCCTCCCACTTTGCAGGATGCCATCCTTTGCACTCGAGATTTGGTAGACTCAGTGCCAAAGACTAAAACCTTTTCCAAACCCTTCGTACCCCAGAAGGATTGAGGTAGGAAGCCATTCCAGAGAGAATGGAAGGGCAAGGAGAATTTGGATGATGAGACTATGTGAGAGCTTATGAGGAAGAAGCTTTGCTTCAACTGCAGAGACCCTTAGGTCCCAAGCCACTGGTGAATGGGCAAGGGAGAGATTCATTATATTGAGGTGGCAATAGACAATGTGGACAATGAGTAGGAGGAGCAAGATAGTGGATCCACTAGCTCAGAGGAGGAGTCAACACAGACAGAGGAGCAACCTCCCTGTAGACCACCAACACTGGCAGGATCCCATCCTCCAGTAGTCCCACAACTTCCTGAGCAGGCTAACAGGAGGAAACCAACAAAGGGAGGAGTCAAAGTGACCCTTTCTGGTGTTCCTAGGTATGATACCCTCCATATCAGAGGGACTATTTAGGGGTAATGGGGAATCACCATGATAGATGGTGGGGCCACCCACAACTTCATCGATGCTTCACTAGTATCGAGACGAGAAATTCTAGACAAAGTTACAGACTTGGAGGTAAAGTTAGGCAACTATATAGTGAGAGACACATTTTATGTGGTTGACCTATCTGACACATATGTAGTGTTGGGAGTCCAGTGGATGATTACCTTGGTAAAAATCACCACCAATTACCAAACCTTGGAGATGGGATTCAAAGACCATGATGGGAAGAAGGTTGTTCTAAGAGGTATGTCGATAGGAGCACCCAAGACAGTTTCAGCCAAGAGGATGGAGAGGATATTCAGACATGGGGAGGTAGCATATGCCGCCGAGTGTTTGATCACTACGCAGAAGGATTCAGAGGGTCGACAACAGTATCATAAAGAGATCAAGAATTTGTTGGGACAACATTAACATGTTTTTGAGTCGATTCCACCAGGGAGACCACCTAACAGGAGGTTTGAGCACACCATTGAGTTGGAAGAGGGGGCTAAACCAATGATCACCCCCCCTATTGTCATCCTAGGAGGTTCAAGGATGAGATAGAGAAGGCAATCAAGGAATTGCTAGCGATGGGACACATCAGATTGAGCAGTAGTGAATTCGCTTCTTCAGTTGTCTTAGTTCTGAAAAAGGATGGCACCATGAGGATGTACATTGATTACCGAGCCTTGAACAAGAAAACCATCAAGAACCACTATCCTATCCCATGCATTGATGATTTGCTGAATGAACTACATGGGGTAGTGTTCTTCTCAAAGATTGATCTACGCTCTGGGTATCACCAGATCAGTATTCGAGAGAAGGACATAGAGAAGATGACATTTCAATGTCACTTTGAACATTTTGAGTTCCTGGTTATGCCATTTGGGCTAACCAATGGACCCACAACGTTCTAGTCTTGCATGAACCACATATTTAGGGATCAGTTGACAAAATCAGACTTTGTTAGACTTGGTTTTCGGGGAGAGAAGAACTCCCAAGGACAATGATTGGATCATAGAGAGTCAGGAGATTCTCAAGTTGCTGAAAGAGAACCTGCAGATGACATAGAAATGACAGAAGATGAGTGCAGGCAGGCACAGGAGAGAGTGAAAATTTGAGGTTGGGGATTTGGTTTTCTTGAGACTCCAACCTTACAGATGGTCATCTCTGAAGAAGAGTGGGGCAGAGAATATCAAGCCCAAATTTTATGGCCCTTACATGATTGTTGGCACAGGGGCAGACCCAGGGTTCAATGCTCAAGAGCACACCAACAAAACCCTAACTACCGACCCTTTCGGCAACACCTGCGAAGCAGATAAAGTCTCACCCGAGGTAGAGGCAGGGGTGGTCACAGGACTCATATGATTGCAACCTTAGCTGGGACACCGATCTGTGATTATATCTTTTACAGGGAACTTAGCATAGATCATTCATCAATATTTAACCCTTATGGTACTTCGCAGATAGCACAGAGCATCACAGTGAATACTTAAACTAAATATGATTCAATACTTAGCCACATAAATATAGATTAGATTCAGCAAATCAAGCACTAAGCATATTATATATCATATCTAACATTCATTCATATATCATAAGCACAGAGCATAACTAGATCTATTTAATCACAACAAGCACTTAGCTAAGAAGGAGATAAACACATTAGGTCGAAGCACATAGCACAATACACAAAGTTTTCGTGGTTCACCCCCACCCTGGGGCTACATCCACAAAGTCTTGTTCTTTATATTATCTCGGTCAAGCGGTTACAACACATAGCTTCAATGACCCTTACTTTGCATAGGACAAAATATCTGCGCAGATCACTAGATCCTTCTTCCTTGCACTTCAACACAAAACTACAACAACTTGCACTTAGCTTTTCAATCTCCTTACAATCATGCACAGAGCACTTGCAATATACATCCAATCACACAGATCCAACTACTAGCACTAAGCCTTTAGCTATACATCACATAGATGTACTACTATCCTCTACTTACATTGCCTAAGTATCTATTTATAGATTACAAAATGGGCCTATGTGTGGGTAAACCCATGGGATGACATCCATTTCCCTTTACATCAACCCAAAACCCTAAAAGGGACCCAAAAATAGGTCTTTTTCCCTAATTTCCAATTTGCATTGTGCTCAATCTTTGACAAGCTGTCGCGTCCCCAAAAATTGTCAAATATGACCAAGTATTCTTCAAAACTTGGTCAAGGGCCAATACGCCCCCTAATTTTAGTCTCTTGATCTCCTTCAAATTTTTCTTGTTCCATATTCATTTTTTCAAGTCTAGCAATCATTTTAGGGCAATCCAATACTTCATGGTCCATAGCTTTACAACAGAGGCAACTAGGGTTTCTCCCAGGGCATTCCTTAGCAAGATGTCCTGGTCTTCTGCAATTGTAACAAAGAGTTAATCCTCTCTTTCTCGTCCATGATCCCCAACTCTTCTTGTACTGTGCACTAGGATCATGATGGCTAGCCTACAAAAATTTCTTTCTAGGATCCTGCATCCATTGGTTAGTCCAAAAATTCTTTTTATGTATAGTTATAACATATATTTCACTATTCCTATCAGACCTATTCATATCAAACTTTCTTTTATCTAACAATGCTCTAGTTTTCAGGCTAGGAAATATTTTATCAAGCGTACAGAAATTCATGCTTCAGAAACAAAAAATTTCCACTTATCTTACCTATATAGAGCACAAAGCTTTCAGATCTAAAACTTGAACTATTCTTACCTTTACTAGAGGCTAGAGCTTACAGATATTAACTCTTTTCTGCGGAAATTTCTACTTTTACCTTTCTTAGAGCATAAAGTGTTCATATCTCACTTCTTTTCTTCAGTATCAACCTCTTTCTTGCAGATCTGACCTCTTTCCTTCAGATCTGGCCTTTCTTTCTCAGCACAAAGCTTCGTAGGTCAAGTAGAATACTACGTACTAGGGCAACAGATTTACGCACAGAGCTTATTTCGCACAAAGTTTTTTCTTCTTTAGTTCCCAACAATCATAGTTCCAGGTCCCAACAATAGAACCATTTGTTGGCACATGGGCAGACCCAGGGTTCAACGCTCAAGAACGCGCCAACATAACCCTAAATATCGACCCTTTCAGAAACACCTGTGAAGTAGATGAAGTATCACCTGAGGTAGAGGCAGGGGTGGTCGCAGGACTCAAATGTCTGCAACCTTAGCTGGGACATCGATTTGTGATTATATCTTTTACAGGGCACTTAGCATAAATCATTCATCAATATTTAACCCTTATGGTACTTCGCAGATAACACAGAGCATCGCAGTGAATACTTATACTAAAGATGATTCAATACTTAGACACATAAATATAGATTAGATTCAACAGATCAAGCACTAAGCATCTTATATATCAGATCTAACATTCATTCATATATCATAAGCACATAGCATAACTAGATCTGTTTAATCACAACAAGCACTTAGCTAAGAAGGAGATAAACACATTAGGTCGAAGCACAGAGCACAATACACAATGTTGTTGTGGTTCACCCCCACCCTGAGGCTACGTCCACAAAGTCTTCTTCTTTATATTATCTCGGTCAAGCGGTTACAACACAGAGATTCAATGACCCTTACTTCGCATAGGACAAAAGATCTGTGCAACTCGCTAGATCCTTCTTCCTTGCACTTCAACACAAAACTACAACAACTTGCACTTAGCTTTTCAATCTCTTTACAATCATGCACGTAGCACTTGCAATATACATCCAATCACACAGATCCAGCTACTAGCACTAAACCTTTAGCTATACATCACATAGATGTACTACTATCCTCTACTTACATTGCCTAAGTATCTATTTATAGATTACAAAATGGGCCTACACATGTGTAAACCCACGGGCCGACATCCCTTTCCCTTTACATCAACCCAAAACCCTAAAAGGGACCCAAAAATAGGTCTTGCTTTCCTAATTTCCGCTTCGCGTTGCGCTCCATCTTTGGCAAGCTATCACAGTCCCAAAAATGGTCAAATATGACCAAGTATTCTTCAAAACTTGGTCAAGGGCCAACAAGGATCATGCGCCGAGTAGGCGAGGTTTCTTATGAGTTAGAGCTTCCAGAGGGGAGTAAGATTCATAATGTGTTCCATGTATCTTGCCTCAAAAAGGCAGTGGGAAAACTCATTAGCACATCAGAGGAGCTTCCCCCATTGGATGAGGAGGGACAGTTGGAGTTGGTTCCAAAAGAGGTGTTGGAGTTCCAGGAGCGGAAACTGAGGATCATGGTTATCAGAGAATGTTTGATTAGATGGAGAGGGCTTCTAGTAGAGGATGCTACTTGGGAGAGCGAGCATGTGTTGCAACACCCTGGACTGGTATTGCTTGAGGACAAGCAATTTTGGGAAGGGAGGAATGTAATGTCCCTTTCCAAATAGGAGCTCCAGAGAGGAGGATTAATGGTCTAAATCGCCTCGTTAGACTATAGCCAGGGCCAAAAAATGGGTAAACGGGGTTAATAGAGGACACTCTAGTCACAGGTGTTATATTCAAAAAGTGACATTGAACTAAAAAGGGTTAAAAGCGCTTTTAAGTCATTATGAGTTAAAAATAGAAGTCAACCGTGAATTAGGGTTTCAACAGTGATTTAGGGTTTTGGAAGTCAACAGTGAATTAGGGTTTTAGCAGTGATTTAGGGTTTTGGAAAGATATAAAGGAAGGGTCAACGACCTAATTCATTATTATGAAGATTATGACTTGTCACTGAGGAGAGAGGTGCATCTCAGGAGAGATAGTTTAGTGGATTCCAGGAGGAAGACACCAGTTGGTTGATTTCGGTGTTGAGAGACACACCCTAGTCACCAAGAAGATCACAAAGTTCTTCCATCATCCTTCAACAACAGTTACTTAGTGTTCAACAACAAGGGCACATTCATCCAGAGGGAGGGTGCAACTTCTGGGAGGTTTAGAGATCGACTTGTCCCATCCAGGGATAATTCCAAGATTTCCCTCCGACCCATTTGCGAGGAAGGAAAGCCACATATTTTGCCTGGTTCCTTGCCAGATTCTGATGGAGGAATCATCTGGGGAGCATTTTCCAGACTTGGGAGTGCGGTACTTTTGGGAGATACATTCAGGGTTCTCGAGTGAGCATCAAGCCATATTCAGGGAAACCCTTCTGACCCATTTCCTGGTAGACCAAGGCAAACATTTTGAGACACATCTCGTCGGATTCCTACGGTGGAATCACTAGGACGCATTTTGCCAGAGAAAGAGGGGTGCATTCCCCCAGGGTGATCCATCCAGGGTCTAAACCCACCAGCAGAGGTGTCCGACAGTTACTAGTACTGAGGAATAGGGAAGGGCGCATCATTTGGGACAGTTCCCAGGCCATTCCGAGAGGTATAACTCCCGGGGTGAACTTTCCATACTTCTAGCAGTTACTGTACGAGATGCCATAGTTCCAACACATCCATTGATCCCGCAGTGCTCACATATTCTGGGTATTATCTTTTGTTGTTTATTTGTATTCTAGATAAGATCCTTTTGTCTTTTTATCTAGCCAAGTGTTGTCATTTTATTCAGCCACATTCGACCTTTTGTAATCTGCAGAGATATCATAATATAAACTTTGTAATCCTTTGTCGCATTTATTATTTGTATGACCATTTATATGCTATAAACGATTGATCCTACACACACATTAGCAATGTTTCCTAGACTAGCCAAGTCAGGAACATTACAACAGAAGCGGGGGGCAGGGGATATTAAAGCGTTTGGACATAGTTTTTGTTTCATCATCTCTTTTGGATGACACAATCAGATATAGAACGTGGGTTGAACTCCCCTTCATCTCGGATCATGCACTAGTTATCCTACAAATGGAATATGGACATAAGAGGATCGCTTATCCCTACAAATTCAATCCTGCATATCTACGAGATGAGTCATTCAGAGATATTGTCAAGTCTATTTGGTGTGCAAATCAGGGTATTGGAGAGGAAGGTGCTCAATGTAGACTATTTTCTAATTTAATCAAGTTAAGAGCCTGGGTTAAAAAATGGATTATAGAAAATAAACAACAAGAAGCAAATCAGTATGTAAAGCTAGAAGCTGATATAGTTGGGATATTACAAATAAGTCTGGACATTACGCTTAACTCTGATTGGGATACTCTGTTGAAACAATGTGAATTTGATCGCAATAAACTATTGATGGAGGAAGAGGAACATTGGCGCCAGAAAAGTAGGGCCACATGGATTAAATGCGGGGACACAAATACTAAGTACTTCCACAATTTTGCGAGCCACAGACGCAATACAAAACATCTGTGGGAAATCAAGGATGATGAGGGGCAAGTTCACCTCGGCCATGAAGCTATTAAAAGGGAAGCAAAGAGACAGTTTATTTATTTTTACAAAGCATCGGATCAAAATTTGATAATTGATCAAGTTGAATTAGTAAGGATGTACCCTAGATTGGTCACGGAAGAGGACATCAACACTATTGAAACTGTTGTTACAAAAGAGGAAGTTTTGGGTGTATTAAAAGGCATGTCCAAAGAAAAGAGTCCGGGCCCTCACGGGTGGACTGTGGAATTCTACATTTCCTTCTTTGATCTGGTAGCTAATGATTTGTTGGAATCCATTGAAGAAACAAGCCTAAAGGGTGAGGTTAACATATCTCTTAATTCAACTCTTATTGCGCTTATAACCAAGTTTAATGGACCTACTACATTTGGAGACTTTCGCTCAATTGCATTTTGTAATCTCTGCTACAAGATTATCTCTAAAATCATTGCCAAAAGAATTAGACCAATCCTGTCACGGACACTTTCAGAGGAGTAGTTTGGGTTATTGAAAGGAAGACAGATCATTAATGCTATTGGAACTGCCCAAGAGTGCCTTCATAGCATTAGAGAGAAAAAACTTCAGGATTTAATAGTCAAGATAGTTTAAAAAAAATCTTATGACTTAATCAGTTGGGATTTTATCAGACTGGTTTTACTTCAATGCGGCTTTGGCTTGTCGACGACAAATTGGATCATGGGGTGTATAACATCCACGACATTTGCAGTATTAATCAATGGCGAGCCTTCATATTTTTTCCAGAATGGAAGGGGACTCAGACAGGGTTGTTCATTGTCGCCCTTGTTGTTTATTTTGATCATGGAAGGGTTGAGCCTGGCTCTTAAGAGAAGGCAAGAGGAAGGACTGCTGATTGGTATCAAAGTGTCAAGGTGTATAAATATCTTACATCTTTTGTTTGCAGATGATGTTCGAATAATGACTAGAGATTCCATTGAGGAATGGAAGGATATTAACAAAGTCTTGTCATTATTTTGTAGTGCATCCGGCCTGCAAATTAATCCACAAAAAACTACCTTCTTGCATTTCGGGGTTAGTCTACAGGTAGTTGATGTTTTAAAATCCTTTTATCATTACAATTTTCAGGATTTGTCGATAGGGTTCAGGTATCTTGGTTACTACTTGAAGATGGGCAGGTACAAATCAGGTGATTGGCTTTGGTTATTAGAAAAGTAAAAAAAGAGGATTAGACACTAGTGTAATAAATGGTTGTCCATTGGGGGCATATTAGTGCTGATCAAAGTTGTCCTTGAGATTCAACGAGTGTATTGGTTGGCCTTGTCAAATATTCCAGCCACGATCCTTCAAAGGATTCGACAACTTGTTTTTTGCTTCCTTTGGACGGGATGAAAGAAGAAAAAGAGTTTTCATCTTTGAAAATGGAACATTATTGCCTGCCCAAAACTATTTGGGGGTTGGGGCTCGAGGAACCTTCTTTGTTTCATCAGATCGATGGCTGCTAATACCCTTTGGAGGGATTTAATGCATGATGGACTTTGGCACAGGGTTTTAAAATCTAAATACCTACCATTCGTATCTGTGGAGAGATGGTTTCGTACTGTTAGCACATCCTTGATCAAGGGATCTCAGTCCTGGACCTACCTTTTAAAATCCTTTCACCTCCTTATGCATTGGATAACATGGCGGTCGGGATCGGGTCACTCCATTTTGATTGGGAGGGACCGCATCCTGGGTTTGGAGATATCAGCCATATTGTCTGAGGAACTTATTCAAGCATTAAATCGGGAAGGAGTCTACTATCTTCACCAGGCTACCATGGATCCTCGCACAGGTTTTGTGGCAACAATCTGGCTCTCTGGAGAGACGCTGAACCTAAGGGGACCCTTACTTGTTGAATGGAAAACCTTCAGATGTGGACTTATTAACTCTGAGATTCTCCTATAAGACAGACCAGATGCTCTGATTTGGACGGGTGGTGACCAGACGAGCATTATCTTGGTAAAAAATGTATATTGGGCAGTGGAAAAATTGAAGTGGGGTCACACTATCCGCGACTAGAGAAAGGAAATTTGGGCCTGGGTTTTTCCCCTAAAAATCATAATCTTCACCTGGCTGGCGGTTGAGAACATAATCTTTTCATGGGATGCACTCCAACGTAGAGGATTCATAGGTCCTAGCTTATGTATCCTCTGCAAAAAAGATTGTGAGAACACACAACACTTGCTGGTGGACTGCAATTTTACTTTGGCTGTATGGGGGAGGATTTTTATACAAAAACAATTATTGGGCACTTGGACAGGAAACTCTTTAGCGGACTGTTTAAATCTATGGCATAAACAAAACCATCTTTATCCAACGCTTCCGACATTTACTTGTTGGTTCATATGGTAGGAAAGGAACATGGTGATTTTTGAAGACCAACAACCAACTATCCAAAGGGTGGTGCATCGGGTTTTAGTTGCTATGAAGGACCATATCGAGAAACCAATATTTGTTGTCCGGAGAAAGAGGCAAAGCAACCAGTCATCGGGTGGAACGACTGGTTGGTTTGATGGAGCGACGATGTCCTTATGATAGAACAATGGTGCAGGAGGCATAATTAAGTTCAATGAGCAATGCTGCATTAAATGGTTACTCAAATGTGGACATGGGACAAATACTAGAGCATAATGTTTGGGAGCTTGGGCTCTACTCACCTTAGCTTCTCGGCTTTCCATTCCCACTATCCATGTTCAAGGTGACTTCAAGGTCATTATAGACTGGCTAAGAGATAAAGGTCACCTTCAGGTAGTTTCTCTAGAGTGTTGGAAGCATAGACTTAGGAGTTTAATCAACCTTTTCCATTCTATCACTTTTGCCCATGTTTATAGAGAAGATAATGAAGTGGCAGACAATCTCTCCAAGCAGGCTCTTCACAAGGATCCCGGGAAGATCTACTATTATCAGTGTGTTGAGGAACATGAGGGTCCTCAACTGACACTTGATCTTTATTAGATACTCATTTTACTTTTGTGCTTCATGCTTGCTCTGAGATTTTTTACTTTTTTGGACAGGGAAATTTTAAAACTTTCTTTGTGTCTGCCTTTGTTATGACTTGTCAGATATCTTTGATAGACTATGATGCATCAGATGGGTTATTCTTAGATGCATCTGGAATGACTTGCTACCTATCACGGTACTTGTTTTGTATTGGGGAATTATAGTCTTTCTGATTCTCCTTGGCGATTATGACACCATGGCTGCTGATTTGGAGTCTTGAATATATGGAAACTTATTGTAAAGACCATTTTATATTTGCTATATAAATATAAAGTGAAATTTTTCTGTAGAAAAAATGTGACTAAACCCCAACTCATAAATCCACGATACGTAGAACCAAGAAATGTTGAGCAACCCCAACACATAAATCTTCAAGACCGACAAAACTATGAAGGACCGACAAAACTATGAAGGAAATATAGACAAATTACTATATTTATCCGAAAGGAAATATAGACAAGGGATGCCCCTCTGCCTAAGGATTTGACTGGTAAAATCTATGGAGGTATACATACCATAAACCCCCTCTGGATTTGAACTTGTGACTTCTTAAAAGAAAACACATGTTCTTAACCATTAAACCCACTCAAATTGTATCCATTTATAATATAATTTTCCACTATATTAAAAAAAATCAGTTTTTTATCTATTTAAAATTTATATAAATAAATTTTTTATTTATTTCATAAATATAAAAATCAAAATTTTATTCATCCAAAACTTTCATGAAAATTTAGATAATCTAAAATTTTATTATTATAATATAAATAAAAGTTAAAATTTTTATCCTTTAAAACTCTCATGAAAAGTTTTTATCTAAATTTATCAATATAAGTTTTGAAAATTTTATCATTCAAAACTTTTATGAAATCAAAACTTTTATCCATTTCATAGATATAGAAAATCAAAGTTTTTATCCATCCAAAATTCTCATTAAAATTTTGATGATCTAAGTTTATGTATGTAAAAAGTCAAAATTTTATTTCACCAAAACTTCCGTTAGGCTCCGTAACATAAAAATCAAAATTTGTATACATAACATAATTTTTATTTTTATTTTTTTTATTCCAAAATTCTCATTTAAATTTTTATTCTTCCAAAATTTTCATTTAAAGTTAACTTTTTACTCATCCAAAAATTCTTATCAAAATCAATTTTTTTATCCGGGAATATAAATATATAATAATAATAATAATAATCTATTTTTAAAGTCACAGCCCAACGATTTGATTGGTAAAGTCTCGAAGGTATACATATCCTACCCCCCTCTGGATTTGAACCTGTAACCTCTTAAGAGGAAACACATGTTCTTAACCATTAGGCCCACTCAAGCTATATATATAAAGTTAATATTTTTTTCCAAGGAAAAAAATCTGTAATTTTAATTATAAAACAAAATTAGATAATCATATGTCAAACTAAATACCAAACTAAAGACATTCAAAAAGGTGCTCAAAAACAAGTTGAAGCATCAACTCTTCATACTTTTTTTTTTTAAACATAATTGGAAAATTGTAGGATCATAATTAAAGCTATTCCTTAATTCAAAAATACATAATAGTTACATCATTAAAAAAACTAAAGGTTGAAAACACTCCATTGTATTAAAACATAGTAGTATATTTTTATAGCCAAGGTTAATGAGTGAATTCATTTGAGTGCCCATACTAGAGGATGGATATAATCCAAGTTCCTTGCTCCAATCCCAATCCATCTTTTGAAAGGTCATCCTTTATCTTGTTCATGTCATTATATATATATATATATATGAGACAAAGAGATATGTGAGAAATATATCATTTGTATTTGTACATCATTAAATAGAAGTTGTAAAGTGAAATTTCTCAGTGAAGCTTCCTTTAATAGTCATTGGATAACCAGGAGTAAGTCACAAAAAACTTGTATTTGTGATACACCATACTCTTGTGCCAACTGAAACATTAATTTGAATGTCATAAGTTCATAGTATTTATTAGTTTCCCGACCTATCTCAGCTTTGAAACAAATACTATGATTAGAAGAAAGATATAAGGTTCCTCTTGAGCCTCCTTTAGGAGGGCTTCTCTATGAGGCACCATCAAAGTATGTCCATGGGATAGCCTTATTGATTGCCTCTTCTTTTATCTCATGTCTCTTTTGTTTTCCGTGGGGATGTTGATATGCATTTAAAATATTTAGTGATTGGATTGCAACATTTCAGAGGTAGAGTCTCCTTTCCTTCAAATAGCTTTAGATTCCTAACAAACCATCTCCCCAAGCTATGATAAGTGGAAGGGATATGATCATCTTTGTAGTCTTATTTGTATGCCATGATTTGAGAGCTTCTTCTATATCTCCACCTTCTCAAACATTTATTAGCCTTATCATACTTTCCACTTCTTTCCACAACTCTTTTAACATTTATTAGCCTTATCATACTTTCCACTTCTTTCCACAACTCTTTTACAAATGGACAAGCCATAATTAAATGTTCAATGGTTTCAACTGCTTATTGGCATAAGCTTCACCAACCTGGACCATTGAATTGTTTTTTTGAAGCTCATCCTAGTTAGGAGCCCTATTGCTTAAAATTAACCACACCTAATATTTTGTTTTGGAAGAACACCTTTAATTTCCATATGATTCTCCACCACCATACCTACTGTCCCTCCATTCCTTCCTCAACAAGGGCTTTGTAACCTAGTTTAGGCATATATGTTCCAATGGGACTGTCAGTCCATAATAGTTGATCATCATCTTCTCTTATTTTGACCTTCTTGTCTTTTAATGCACCTATATAAAACTTTCATATTTCAACAAAATATTCTCCCAAACCAATCTCCTCCTAGGAGAGTTTTGTTGTTGTGAATTTGCAGATCTCTCCTAATTCACAATTTGTCTAAGGGTATAAAATCCTTTGCTTATAAGTTCTTGGATCAACCAAGGAGGTGATATTTGCAATCCCAAGTTTCCTATCCATGGATGAAGACCAATTTGAACTTTGTACCCTTTGCCCACTTTCCAAATTAGCTTGCAATTACCTACCAAGTGAAAAGTTCAATCCATAACTTTCCAAATGATTGAGGTATTATGTATTTTATTTGCCAGGTTCCTTACCGATTCATCTACAATAGAAGTAGCAATATACTTGGCTCTAATTACTTGGACCCACAACCCTTTTCCTTGTATTAACCTCCACACATTTTTGTAGCTAGTGCCTTGGAGAAGAGAAAATGATTTTTTAGACCCCAACCTCCATTTACTTTTGGGATAACCAATTTTTCACAAGATGAAAATAAAAGTCCTTTATTTTTTTGATCTCCTGACTAGATAAATTTGTAGCATAATATTTTAATTACCTCCATCATGCCTTTCGAGACTCAAGCTAGTGAAATCTAGTATATTGGTATTACTTCCAATACAAGTTTAAATAGTACCATTCTACCCCCTCCTAAGAGCCACCAATTGCATCAAGTGTTTAACTTCTTTTCCACTTTGGCAATCAACCATTTCCATTGCCATTTTTTTATTATATAGATTTGGTTTTATATGGAATCCAAAATACTTTAAACCATGGTCTAAATATATCACTTGGTAAGGAAATAATTGAGTAAAATATCCCCTTTCTTGCTCAAATATACCCCACATGGATAGTGTGGATTTGTCAATATTTATAGTCATACATGTAGCTTTACAAAATATCTCCATTTGTTTTTGAATTTTTCAAGTGTCCTTCTAGTACCTTTACAAAAAGTCAAAATATCATCCACAAACAAGATGTTTGTGATATTATAGGTTGGACCAATGCTTATCCCTTTGAAACTATCATTTCCCGAGGACTCTTTTTTTAACCTACTCAACCCTTCAACTAATAAAATGAAAATGAGAGGGGATAGGGGGTACCTCTTTCTAAGGACCTTGTTTGGTCTGAAGAAAGGGGATGTTGCCCCGTTGATTAAGATAGAAAAAGACACTGAAGTAATACAATGATCCAGATTTATGAGCAGAATGAAATGCATAACAAATTGAATACAATATCACAAATATATGGAGAACAACAAAAAATATCTAGTGAACAATAACTTCTATTGAATAAATAAAATAGGCTGAAACTGTAAAACTACATAACTGAAAACAACTTGCTCGAATGGTGGTAGTTATCTATGAGAAGAGATGTGGCTACTATGCTCATCTGTCTAAGAAAAATGATTACAAGGAGGCTCCAAAGGACTTTTTAACATTACTCATGAATTCTAAAACCCTAGACATCCAAAAATCGAACCCTAGGAGATGAAACGCCAAAAGTTATGTGGGCCTCAATGGGTAAGTTGGTACCTCAACTTCCAGGGGTCATAACTTTTGCATACAACCTCTGTTTTAGGCACGTGATAGCCCGTTGGAAAGGTATTTTCGAGAACTGTACATTATTCCATCAAAATATAACTTTGTCTATAGTTTGAATGTGGCAAGCCAAAAAAACATTGTTTAGGGCCCCAAAACGGCCTTAGAAGTACAAACGGATGTACTGACATGAAAACTTCCAAAATAAGCTAGTTGGATTAGGTGGGTGACCACCAATCTCCATATGGCAGTTGTGTAGGGATTTAGACAACCCCAAAAGTGTAGAACCCACAATTACAAAGAATTATAGGTGAACGTGTTGAACTAAAAAATATCAAAAGGAGCCAGTTGGAATAGGTGGGTGGCCACCAATATCCACTTGGATCAGTCCTCAACCCTTAAAAAGCAATGGTATCCATTGCGTTGAGTGCCCCCATCAAGTGAGGAAATTTTTGCTGAATTTGGCCCTAGGTGAGCCATTTTTCTTGGTGCAAGAGCTTCCCTGCCTTGACAACTCGATAAAGTTGAATCCTCTACTGGTGAGTGCCCTTGACCCGTGTGTCCACTATCTTATCAGCAGATTCTTGTTCCATGCAGTCATGGTTGAGCTCTGTTGGTGTCAATTGTTATGTGATCTCTGAGGTGTCTAATAATGGTGGAAAATATGATCGGAGGAGGTCCACATTGAACACTTGGTACAAGCGAAGGAAGGGGGGAGTGTTGAGCTCAAAATCATTATTTTCCATAGCCTTGGTGATAGTGTAAGGCCCATAGTGAAGTGGACAGATCTTCTGATGGGGCCCTGTAAGGCATTCTTTTTTCAAATGTTACCAGACCTTGTCTCCCACCTGAAACTTGTACGGTACCTGATGTTGATCATGACACTGCTTGTACTTAGCATTGTATTTCTGCAAAATATCATGGACCTGTTGGCGGATGTCTTGAATCCACTCAATGAATTTTGTGGCTTTGTCAGCCTCAAAGGGAAGATTATGTCTATTTGCTTGCTAGAGGTAGTGTAACATTAATGGGACCCAAGGGTTGAAATCCCAACCCCACTTGAAATGTGCTATGGTCGTTGGAGCTATGGATAGCCCTTTTGTAGTTGTGCTGAAAATAGGGAAGACACTCATCCCATGTACGTAGATGCTTAGATTTATACATGCACATGATGTGCATAATCATTCGATTGACGACCTCTTTCTCGCCATCAATTTGAGGGTGGAAGGCAATGGATTTAGTGAGCTTGGTGTCCAAAAGAGACCAGAGACTCGACCAAAATGTGCTAAGGAAATTGTTGTACCGATTGGAGATGATGGTGTGTGGTGTCCCAAAATGGACCCACACTCGTTTGAAGAAAATCTTGGCAGTATATGCCATTGTGATGCTCTTTTTGCAAGTTGCGAGAATGACCATCTTTGAAAATCGATCAACCACCACAAATATGCAATCATTGCCTTGCTTGGTGGACAGAAGTCCAGACATGTAATCCATTGAGATGGATTCCCAAGGCCTCTCAGGAGTAGGAAGAGGGGTGTATAAGCCTTGCTTCTTGATGGCTAGCTTGGCAATGACACATGCAATGCAAGATCTAATATACTTGCTGATGTCTTGTTGAAGTTTTGGCCAATAAAAATGTTTTTGTAGAATGACCATAGTTTTCTCCATGCCAAAATGTCCTGCCATCCGAATGTAGTGATCCTCCAAAATCACTTTGCACGCTCACTTGCAGAAACACAAAGGTGGCTTGATGGCATAACAGTCCATCATGAATGTGAAAATTGGTGACATTTGTGCCTGTACTCAAGAGCTGATAAGTGGTGGCGAAGTTAGGTTCTTGATGATAAAGTTGGGGCCACTTAGATGCCTCATGCCCACATGAATGGAGCATGGTGGTGAGTGCAGCCACGGGAGGTCGAATCAAGCAGTTAGTGACATGATTTGTGCTCCATGTCTTATACTTGATGTTGATATGGAACTGTTGCATGTATGTGGACCACTTTTGATGGCGTTCATTCTAAAACTTCCCCCGTGTCTGTATGAACTATAGAGGCTTGTGATCAATGTGGATGATTGTCTCCTTTCCCATAATCTAATGTTTCCATTGACGACAGACTTTTACAATGGAATACATTTCCTTGTCATAGGTGGGGTATTTCCAAAAACGTATCTGAGAGTGTCTCACTATGGTATGCTACTGGATGACCGTGTTGAGTGAGAACTGCACCTACAACATAGTCGAATGCATCAGTCTCAATCTTGAGCGATTGTTGCAGATCGAGTAAGGAGAGTACTGGATTTGAGCACAATCGATGTTTCAGATCATCAAATGCTCATTGTTGTGCCTTACCCCATACAAAATTTTCCTTGCCATTGCCCTTGTTCACTGGGATGAGGCCCCATGCAATATGGGAGAATCCCAACTCGAACCATCAGTAGAAGTTGGCAAGTCCTAAGAAGCTATGCAGCTCGGTTAGTGTGGTTAGCGTTGGCCAGTCACAGATGACTTGGATCTTAGCTAGATCCACATGTACCCCATGTTCATCAACAATGTAGCTCAAGTATTGGACCTTGTCCATGCCAAAGGATAATTTTTCCAAGTTGACATATAGTGTGTGATGTTGTAGAGTGCTCAAAACCTATTGAATATGTTGCATGTGCTCCTACCAAGTTCTGTTGAAGATGAGGATGTCATTGAGATATACCACCACAAAAGAGTTGGTGAAGGGTCTCAATACATCATCCATCAACCTCATGAAAGTTGTTGGTTCATTTGTTAGGCCAAAGGGCATGACCAACCATTCGAAGACACCTTCCTTAGATTTGAAAGTTATCTTCCATACATCATTCAGTTCAATAGGAACCTGGTGGTAACCATAATTTAGGTCAATATTGTTGAAGAACTTGGCCTTCTTGAGTTTGTCAAGAAGGTCATCAATTTGGGGAATTGGGTACCAGTTCTTGACTATGGTTTTGTTTAATGCTCTGTAAACAATGCAGAGCCACCAGGTCCCGTCTTTGTTCTGCACCAATACAATCAGGATTCCGCAAGGGGAGGATATGGGTCTCATGTGCCCCTTTTGAAGCAGCTCTTGGATCTGACGCTTGATTTCATCATTTTCCATCATTGAGTGACAATAAACGAGTCCATTAGACAGAGGTGCACTAGGGGTTAGATCAATTGGATGCTTGAATTGGTAGTGCATCAGTACCCCGCTGGGTGAGGAGAAGACATCTCTATACTCTTCCACGATTCCTTCCACTTTCTTTTGCTACAAATAGAGGCTCTTTGTAGAAGTCAAAGATGTGGCAATGACCTTCTGCTTACTGTGATCACGGATCACAAAGAAGATGAACTTCTATGTCTGTGAAATGACCTTGCTGCATTGCTTAGTAGAGATTAAAGAAATAACGGTAGGCGGTGCTACCTCTGGTATCCTGTACAATTGTCTACCCAAAGTAATAATAACATTGCGGGGTCTAGACTCATACACAATATATCACTTCCACAAATATGGTTGTCCTAAAATAACATCACAAACTTCAAGGGGATCAATATCACACAATACCTCATCTTTTAAGGGATTGATGTCGTAGGGACAACATTGTTGGCTGATGCATAGATCTCTTCCTTGGAGAAGCCAACCAATGGTGTATGGTTGTGGGTGTGGTTTCATTAGAAAGTTGAACTGCTTGAAGACCTCTGTTGATATTAGGTTCTTCTAACTTCCACTATCGATAATGAAATGAGGTGGAGCCCCCTTTACCCACATCTATGAGTGAAATAAGCATTCCCCTTCCTCTAGTTCTTCTGGTTTTCTTGGTTGGACTTTGGTGGTAGAGAAAATGGCGTTGGGTTTGGCATAGATAATTCGCTTCCATCCTTATGGATTTGATTCAGAGTCATAATATTCCTTTGACTCGGAATCTTTCAGCTCGACCACCAATGACTTCTTGGAGAGACATTCTTCGGTGTTGTGCCAAGGGATTTTATGGTATTCACACCACTTTCCTATGTCCTTCTTCGAATTCTCATTACCCTTCTTGTGTTGCGGCTTGGATTGGTTGTCCTAAGAGTGACCATATTTTATTTGTCCTTTGTTTTATGGGTTGGGTCCGCCTTTTCCTTGCTCCGACTGTGAGGAGTTTACAGATCCGAACTCACCTCTTCTGCTTAAATTTTTTCTCGATCTTGACAACATATCTATAAGTCGTGCCCAATAATGAGATTCCCAAAAACTCCATTTATACTTGAATGTATCTATGCAAGAATCCTTGGTATTTGAGCACCAGATGTCATTCAGAGTCTTTGATACCCAATTTGGTGCGCAGGGTATGGAAAATATTGGTGAAATATGGTACTGTCTGGTCCCTTTCCTAACACAAGGTGGTCCATCTTGTGTACTGGTCCTCATAGATTCCAATAGGGTAGTATTGTTCTTTAATGACATCCCTGAAGTCATCCCATGTGGGGGTGACTGCAAGTATTGCAGATTCCCTGTGGCCTTTTTCTCAAAGTAAGTATCCCACTAGTCCTTAACATGGGGGATGACCTTGAGGAGTGAAAAAGAAATATTTTCCCTATCAAAAAATTTGTGGATCGAAAAATACCCTTCGAGCAAATGAAACCATTTATCTACAACATATGAATCTATTAGTCCTTCAAATAATGGAATATTAAAATTTACTTGTACCTTGAAGGGGGTTGCATGGCCGCTTGATGAAGATGTGTCTCCTGTGGGTAGTCGCCGAATGATCTGTGAAAAGTTGTCCATCACTTCATTCCTTTGTTGTGCAAGGGATTCCTTGAGAAAATTATTAAAAGGATATCCTGCACCATCATCTTTATTTTCATCCCCCATGGGTTGTTGTCAGGCTCAGAGAGACCGATCTTGCAAAGGTTGAACTGGTTTGAGTCCCAACTTATTGTACCCAGATCTTGTCGGGGACATGCATGAAGAAAAATAAATGAAGAGAAAACTACTCCAATACCACTGATCCAGATTTATGAGTGGAACAAAATGAATAAAAAACTGAATACAATGTCACAAAGATATGGAGAACAACAACATATATCCAGTGAACAATAACTTCTATTGAATAAATAAAATAGGATGAAACTGTAAAACTGCAGAAATGAAAACAACTTGCTCGAATGGTGGTAGCTATCTCTAAGAAGAGATGTGGCTACTACGCGCATCCATCTGAGAATAATGAGTACAATGAGGCTTCAAAGGAATTTTTAACATTAATCATGAATGCCAAAACCCTAGACATCCAAAAACCTAACCCTAGGAGATGAAACACCAAAAATTATTTCGGCCCCGATGGGTAAGTTGGTATCTCAACTTCCTCGGGTCGTAACTTTTTCATACGACCTCTATTTTAGGCGTGTGATAGCCTGTTGGAAAGGTATTTTTGAGAAATACACATTCTGATGTCAAACTTTGACTTTGTCTACAATTTGAATATGGAAAGCCAAAAAAACATTGTTTATGGCTCCAAAATGACCCTAGAAGTACAAAAAGATGTACTAACATGAAATCTTCCAAAATAAGACAGTTGGATTAGGTGGGTGGCCACCTATATCCATATGGTAGTTGTGTAGGGATTTAGATGGCCCCAAAAGTGTAGATCCCACAATTACAAAGAATTACAAAAGAACGTGTTGAACTAAAAACTATCAAAAGGAGCCAATTGGAATAGGTGGTTGGCCACCAATATCCACCTAGATCATACAACTTATCACCCAAACCACAAATTGATGAAATAAACCCAAATGAATAAGAATCAATCATAGGTAAAGACAACTTACCCTATCATATGCTTTGGAGAGGTCCACTTTGATTACCAACGATCTTTGACATATGATCTTAATCGACTGTAGTCTTTCCTAGGCTATCCTAATTACCTCATGGATTTGTCTTCCCTCTAAAAAACCAAACTATTTTTCGGATTTTTTTTTTGATAAGTGACACTCTTTAGTTTTCTTGCAATGAATTTTGAGATAATTTTGTAGATGTAGTTGCATAAGGATATTGGCATAAATTTTTCAAAGGATGTCAAATTATCCTCTTTAGGGATCAATGCTATAAAGTTAGTGTTATAGGCTCCAAGCATTTTTCATGTGTTTTTGGTGACCTTCACCACCCTTCTTAAGTCCTCTTCTATGAAATCATAATATATTAAAAATAATTCCACAGAAAGGCCATCTCACCCTGGACTTTTATCCCTTTGAAAGTTGTATAAAGTTTGTTGTGATTAATCTTTCCCCGCCTCCTTCACTAATTCTATATTGACCTCATGATTGAAAAAACTAGGAAAAGAGTCAGAAAGCCTTATTTTCTCAACAATCGTGGCCTAAGAATCCTCTCTGAAAAGGTTTGAGAAACAAATGACTCTTTCATCTACAATATCCTTACAAAACAATTCCCACCTGTCATTTTCTTTGTCAATTTTCCAAACTGAGTTAATATTTTTCCTACTATTTTCATATCTATGAAGGAACTTCGTATTTTCATCACTTTCTTGTAGCCATATGCCCTTGCTTTTAATCCTATGTTCTTTCTCTTTCTCAAGTAATATGCTCCTCTTTTTTTCTTTCAGGAGCCTCACCTCCAGCTTCTTATCCTCATTGAAATAACCAAAACCGTCAGTGTTATAAAGATTCTTCAATCCTTCTTCCACTTCTTTGAGTAGCTTGTCATCTTTCTGCTTTTTATCCCTTGCCGATTGGGATGCTATCTTCTTTGCCTCTTTCATATTTTTTTGAAATTAAATAGATGTTGATTCTCTTTGGTGTTCTTCATATGTTTTCCAACTATCTTTAAACTTGTTTATAAACTCCTCCACTCTCATCCATTATGGGTTTAGTTTGAATAAGTTGGATAGTTTCTCCTGAGTAGGTGTTATTTCTAATATCACTGGGTTATGATCAAAATCCCCTCCCAAGGTGACCCACTATTTTACCCAAATAACTTCTACCAGGTATCCTTCATAAATTAAGTAATGGAAAAGCCTCTTGACAATTCTATCATCTCCCAGTCTCTTATTCCTTTAGGTAGGAGTTAGATTTGTTGGTTCAATTTCCAACAAGCCTCTAGTTTTCTTATAAACTAACCTGAAAGACAATCCATTTGAGCTGAAAGTCCCCAAATTTATGAATCTCATAACATAAATTTTAGGTATCCCCCCACTTCCGCTTAATCATTATAGATACACTCCATTTTGAAGAATTTTTCCTAGTACTCCACCTTATTTTTCCTAGTACTCCACCTTGTTTGAATAAGGACCATATACATTTAGTACAAAGGTTTATTTCCCCATATCCAATGAGAAAATGGATACCCCTACACCTATAGGAAAATCCTAGGACTTAGTAAGGGAGTATGAATATCTCTTCCATCCACTTATGTTTTGTTCAGATCTCCCAATAACATCTATATAACTGCAATCCCACCCAATCATAAATTTTGAGAGATCCTGTGTAATTTTCTCACCATCAATCATGATTTCCTAAATCAGGATAATATAGGGTTTTATGGCCTCTATTAGCCTCTTAATGGTCAATTTGATTGAAGGATTCGACAACCTTTGGTAGTTTAGTGTCAATAAGATAATTTTAGACCCTCATAAGGGGAATTTTCTCTATATAAGATCCATTATCAAGGATCATTATTTTCCACATCTAATTTATGAAGATGTTTCTTTCTACACCATGGACATGTATGAATTTCCCTCTCTGGTTGGGTTTTTGTCCTTTCTCATCAAACAATTTTAATCCTCTTTCCACCTTCCTAGGGAATTTAAGGGTGCCTATACTCCTGGGTCTAAGGTTATATTTTGAGGATTCCTGGGGAGTGGTATCTCTTGAAGTCACGTGGGCCTCTGTTACCATCTATGGAATTGCAAAAGTCCCTACTTGGACATTTTCATCTGCCAGAGGCCTTTCAATCATAGGTAAAGGAATGAGGGTCAAGGAGATAGGGTTTTTTTTATTGTTGAAAGATTAGGAAAAAAATCATTGATCGAATCTAATTTATGGATTCTACTTCTAACCCCAAAGTTCCAAAAAATAAACTTTTAGAATATTTTCTTTTATTTGGGAAGAGTAACTGTGGTGACTCACCCATAAGAAGAATCCATTATTTGTTGTCATCCATAGCATCCAAGCTCTGATCCTTGTGATGCCCTATGGACATACGATGTAATTTTGATTCCACTATTCGAAAGATGACCAATGGGCCTCTTGTTTCATAATTCCTCTTTCCAGCTTGAATTGTGCTGGGTTCCCAACAATTCCACCCTTAATAATTTTGACTACTTTCTCTAAGCTCACACATTCCTCTAAGTTGGGTAGGGACAATCCACTGCTAAGTGTCCATAGCTATGGCAATGACCACACCCGAAGGGTATACCTTCATAATCTAGACTTAGTTGGTATAGGTCTACACCTATTTTAATGACTCTTTCCTCTGATAATCCTTTACTTGTCTCTAAACCCACAATAATTATTTCCATACCAAGAGCATGTAAAAAAGCCAATCATACATGAATGATGTCCTTATGATTTTAATTAAACAAGTAAATTGTTGAACTTCATTAATGCAAAAAATAAGTTCAGACCATAACATCAATCTCACAATGACTAGAACTTAAATAGTGGAAGCATAAAAATAGTTTCACACATACACAAGTAATTAATCCTTCAAAATCAACTTTTCATTCCTTTGAAAAACTTAGTACAAGGAAACCTCCACAATTTGATAAAACCAAGCAACTGCATGGTCAACCAAAATCACCTTGAATTGAGCAGTATGACCTGTTGAGAAAGTATGGCTTATTGTACGACTTGGTTGTACAAGATGTACAACTGACTGTATCATTTGTTCATACAGATTGCATGAATGACTGTACAACATGTCCATATGACTTTATGGACCTATTTCGTGCAACTATATGGATCTGTACTATATGACCTACTAAGATATATATATTCACCTCTGTCTGAATTCGAACTCTCTCCCCCTTTGCCTCCTAGTCACTCAACCTGCACAATTGTTTAACTATTCGTGTGTGTGTGTGTGTAAACCCTCTATCTTGACCTCTCTTTATATTTTTAGCTGAGAGAAAAACCCTAATCTATTTTTGAGAATACTCCTAGTTTAATTCATCCATGCATGAAACAAACTTTTTAGACTCAACAACTAAATATAATACTTTTCATTTTTTTACTAAAGTGAATTACAAAATAAAATTACTTTTCAAAAATAGAAAAGATCTCAAACTGCTTCTCACATGTTCACACGGAACATGTGCGGAAGTTCTTATTCGAACAATATTTTTCAACACTCCCCCTTAGAGAGGAAGCAATTCTACACCAATCCATGCCTGTCTTTGAATGCCTCAAAATTCCCTTTTTCCAAGGGCTTGGTTAGAATATCAACTTCCTGCTAATCCATGGGAATATACTAGAGCTTCACTACTCCCTTTTGAACCTTGTCTCATATGAAGTGATATATGATCTCTATATGATTGTACTTGTCATGAAACATTGGATTCTCAGAGAGTTTGATAAAACTATGATTATCATAGTAAATGATGTGGGATCCAACTCTTGATCAAACAACCATGCAAGTAACATGTGAAACTAGATGGCCTCACAACTATTAGTATTCATTGACATGTATTCTACATCTATTGAGCTAAGTGCGATGGAAGTATGCATTCCGATAAAATATGATATCATTTCTAATCCCCAAGTTAAATAAGAACCCCGAGGTTCTCTTCTTGTATATTTCACTGCCTCCCCAATTTGAGTCTGAATACCCTTTCATTTCACCATATCCAAGATATCTTAAACCATACTTCACTTTGCCCCTCAAATATCTGAGCACATGTTTTATTGTTACCTAATTCTCCTGCCTTGGCTATACCATGAATTGACTCAAGGTGTTCATTACAAAACAAATATGGGAATCCTTCCCACTTACTTCAAATCCATGAGGCTATTATGTGTACACTTCTTCGTTAATGATACCATTGAGGAAAGTTGTCTTCACATCCATTTGATGTATCCTCAATACCATAAACGAAACCAAGGACATGACCTATTTAATGGAAGTGTACTCAGAAGCTGAAGAAAATGTCTCCTCATATTCCATTCTCTCTCTCTCTGGGAGAACCTTCTCACCACAATCCTCGCTTTGAACTTCTCAATGTTACCATTTGCATCATGCTTGATCTTGTAGAGTCACCTAGAGCTCACAACTGACTTCCCCTCCAATATTGGCACTGTGTCCCAAACATAATTCTTCATGATGGAGGTGTTCTCCTCCACCATGGCATCCCACCATAACTGTTGGTCTACTACCTCTTGAAAACTAGAAGGCTTGGAATCTATAATGCTACTCATTAATGCCATATAGTCTGGAAAATTATTCAAAGGTCTACTCTCTCTGAATGTGTTCCTAAGAGTCTCAACATGCTCTTAATCATCCCTCAATGCCTGAGTGAACCATCAAGGTCTGTTGACAAAAGTGGAAGGGGATACTATCTCCCCCTTTTCACTTGAAGATTGTTGTCCTACTCTAGAAATCATTGGTGGTCCTGGCTCAACCTTTGGAGCTTCCTGCTTTGCATTGACCTCTATCACTGGAATAGGCTCATGGAAATTCCTTGATGCAAAGTCTTCCTCAAAATTTACATCTCGTCTCACTACTATTTTCCTCTGCTTTGGAATATATACCCTATAAGCCTTTGAAGTCTCACTATAACCCATAAATAAACACTTCTCGTTGAAGGGATCCAACTTGGTGCACATCTCTATAGGTACATGGATATAAATTCGACAACCAAAAATGAAAAAATGACTTACCTTTGTCCCAACCCAAGCTAAAAAAATCACCCAAAATGGAGTTCACGAGGAGGAGTTATCGCTGATTTAAACTCAACCTTTTTTTAAGGTTTTTTCTAATGATAACTGTGCACTTTGCATATTGGATATCTTTTGATAGAGTGCATATATTCCAGTCAAACCAATGATAGTTGATTTAGAGAAGCTGTGGAATTTCATAATTGGGGTCATCATAGTGAAGCAAAGAAGTATAGCATAATTTAGGATCATTTTACATATTAAACCTCAAACTCTACCTTGAAAAGTAAGTTATTTTCTGGAGATTGTAGAGCTCCTTCTTGGGTCAATGAGATATTAAATTTTTTATTCTTTTAGAGACATGTTCTGGCATCTTTACTAAAACAACGATATGTCGTTAAGAAAGTAAAATTGTGGTCAGGGAAGAATACACACATGAAAACAAATGGAATCACATTTTTGGAAACCCTTGTAACTCACATTGGTAACCCTTCAAGTAATACCTCATCAAATAGTACCTATATACAAAATTTCACTTCCACGTACCCTTGGGTATATAGGAATTCCCCTAGGTATACTTGAAACTAGATTTAGATAAACAAATCAACAGTCTTTTTGCTATAGTACATTGAGAACAACACTCGGGGAGATCACTATCTAGTACTTGGGTAGTCGAGTAGTTTGGATAAGGGCGTGGTTGAACCTCCTTAGTTAGTGCCCTAAGATATTGGGTCGAGTACTACTGTTGGACCTCACACATATATTAGAGAGCTATAGTACCTAGGAATCCTTGTCCTTATGACCTAGTAACCTTTTTCAGTGATCTCACCCATGGTGGAGCCTTATAAACCACCTACTACCAACACCCTGGACAATATGACCACCCGCTCTACTGTCGACGAGTTGGACAACCTAGGAGATGAATAATCAACTCTTAAATACCAACGCCATCATATTCAATAGACCATACATGGTTGGGATCAGAAGTTGAAGTAGAAAAGTCAACGGACCCTAGTAATCTTGGAAAATATGTTGAATGAGAAGTTGTTACTTATGCTAGCTCAAGGAATACCAGAAGAAACCCTTAGACCTGACCTAAAATATTGATTTCTGATACCAAATCCCTTCCAGTGATACCAACAAACTTTGATACCAAATCAACCTGAAAATCCTTAGATGTCAATTAGTTCTCAAGTAGACACTAAACATCCGACCAGATTCGGGAAATGAAGATCATCATGACTATTTGCAAAATATCATGTGAAAACGCTAACTTATCCACAAAATTCATTAATTGATAAATATTAATTGTGGAAATAACAATGCCAAAATAGAGAGAAATTGAGAAAAATAATAACAAGGATCATTACATAGTTTGATAATGGAGTTCACCCATATTAGGCTACGTCTCTGGGTCTTCTTCCAAACAATGAGACCACTCTATTAATTTTCAAATACTCGATACAATGATGACTTATAATGAAACATTTGAAGACACCCTTCAATTTTTATACTCAAACCCATAAACATAGGTTACCACTGAGTTCCTTACGAAATTCTGAGAAAAATGAGTATAAACTTCACTATGTTCTAAACAGGTGCTTAAATACACCCTCATACACAAAACAAATTCACAAAACATACATCACCATCAAATTCCTCTCAAAATTATGAGAAACAATGAGTATAAACACTCTATACTTCTCTAAAAGAACTCAATATCACACAAAACAAGGAAAATATAACATATGAACACCCCTTGCACGTAAAACGAGGAAAAAATACACTTGGCATGAAATGTGATGCATACATGCTCCAATTTAGCACGCATTTCCATGTTGTACGAAGATCGAGCATTGGGTTTATATAGGGCTAGGTCGACCACCTGACCCCCCTATATACCTGGGCTGAATTGGTTTAAAAATAAATACAAATTCGTTGGTTGTTCTAACCAACTGGTGCATGTGGCATAATGGTAGGAGGATATTCTTAAGTCGTTGGAATATTCCCCTGGAGGTCATGGGTTCGATTCCCATTTGATCGAACTGATTTTATTATATTTAGCCATTATTGGCCAATCAGAGTGTGCCATGTGGAACTCTCTGATTGGTCCACATGTAGTACAATCAACACTTGTGTCAGCTACACAGTCACCTGCCACATGTCTTCCACAACAGTGTATGGTTTCCACATCATCACCTGATTGTACTTGCCACATCATCGTAGAGATAACTCATGGCAGGTACATTATGATACCAACTTCCTTCCATTGATACCAACAAACTTTGATGCGAAGTCAACCCAAAAATACTTAAATGTCCATTAGTTCTTAAGCAGACACTAAAAATTCAACCATATTTGGCAAATGAAGATCGTCGTGACTATTTGCAAAATATCACATGAAAACAATTACTTATCCATAAATTTCATTAACTGATAAATATCAATTGTGTATAACAATAATTCCAAAATAGTGAGAAATAGAGACAATGTAGTACAATCAACAATTGCGTCAGTTGCACAGTCACCTGCCACATGTCTTCCACGACAGCGTATGGTTGCCACATCATCACCTGACTGTACTTGCCACATCATCGTAAAAGATAACTCATGGTAAGTACATTCTGATACCAACTTCCTTCCATTGATACCAACAAACTTTGATGCCAAGTCAACCCGAAAATCCTTATATGTCAATTAGTTCTTAAGAACACACTTAACATTCAACCATATTTGGCAAATGAAGATCGTCATGACTATTTGCAAAATATCACATGAAAATGCTTACTTATCCTTAAATTTCATTAACTGATAAATATCAATTGTGGAAACATGAATTCCAAAATAGTGAGAATTAGAGACAACAAATAACAAGTCTCATTACATAGTTTGATAACGAAGTTCACCCATCTTGGGATACGTCTCTAGTTTCTCTTCCAAACAGTGAGACTGCTCTATTAATTCTCAAATGCTTGATACAATGATGACTTACAATGGCATATTTGAAGACATCCTTCAATTATGCTACTCAAACCCAGAAACAAAGGTTACCACTAAGTTCCTCACGAAATTTTGACAAAAATGAGTATAAACTTGACTATGTTCTGAACATGTGCTTAAATACCCCCTTTTGCATGCATAACGAGACTATGGGTATTGTTGGTCCTGAGTTTATGTTTTAAGGCTATAAAACATATCGTCAAGGCATCCGTAAAATATTTCAAAGGAATAATTTAGAAATACTAATTTTAAAGAAGGTTAAGGCAAAATTAGTTTCTCAATTGTCGTTGTCTTGCTTCTTGTTGTTCTTGGATACTAATGTCTGCGTTCAATGGCAACCCATGATCGTTCTAGTTCTACATGATTGGTTGTTTAATACGTAAAATGGTGTTAAATGGGTTTAAAGCAATGCTGGTTGGTTTTGGGTTAGGGTTCCTACGTTGGGTTTATGCACTTTACTAGGAATGAGTCATGGATAAAAGTTTTTAAGGTTTATAAAAGAATTTTAATCAATTTGTTACTTCAAAATTTCCAGAGATGAGAACAAAGAGACAATTTTAATAATTTAAAACAGTAATATAAAAACACATTCAAAGGCTGTTTCTTGGTTTTATAACAATTTTGAGAATTATGAACAACGAATGAACGTTACAGAGAAATATAAGGCTTTAAACTAGAAAGAATCTTATAACACGGAACAATAGTGAAAGAAAAGACAATTTCTAACGAGGTTCAAAAGAATTAAGGAACCAAAAACTTTACAGGGGTCCTTAAAATTACTTCAAACAATTTCAGGAGGAAGAGCTACCAAACCTTTTAACATCCAAACCAACATGAAAATATAAATTGATGTATTTAACTTCAAATTGATTTACTTGTTAGATATAACATTAAAAGAAAAAATTCAGGGAATATGAGAAAAACAGGGAGAAGCCACATAGTTACAAAGTTACAGGATCCAAAATCTCGTTTGCAATTTGTATTCCGATGTATTTCAAAGCGATATTACAAAAGGGCTCTCTCAAAATTTCTGAAGCCCTTTCTTAGCCTTTTTGAAATTATATTTATACCTTTTCTTCAAAGATTCACGTTGGTAACTAACCAACTCTCTAATTATACAGTTACATAAAAATAATGTCAATAGTTTAATTTTCTTTTAAAATTCTAATAAAAACATTTAAAAAGTTTAAGTTTCGTTGGCGAGACTTCCTTTCTACTGTTTCTTGAACACATTTTTAAAATTACTAAAAATCACGGGGCCTGGTGTCTCATTTGTTTCAAATGAGAAAAATCTCCTCTCTAATTCAAATAATCGACTTTCTATCATACTTTCGGTGAATTTAATTGTTTTCAACTTTAAACTCGAGGTCACCATCCCATGGTAATCTACACGTGATGTTGATCAATTTGATGTTCAAAGTTTCTGCTTTCTTTTCCTCGAGCTCTTCTCTAAACCTCAGGTTATGCTTGGCTATATTGACTTCGCATAACAATCCAGAACAACCAAATACATTCCGGAGTATTCAATGAATCTCTTTCAAAGGGATTGAAGATTCCTTGGCAATCTTCGTTAACTTCTTTTCAGCGTTCCTTTATATTCAACCAATTTTGATTCCCGGACTTTTATCATTATATCCTTTTACATGTTAGAAATGATAATTTAGCGATTTTTTTAATTCTTCTTTTTAATGGGGAAACCAGCACTTTCTGAAAAGTGATCCCCTTCTTTGCCTTAAACTTCTCTTTCTTTATAGAACACATTTTCCATGGACTTATTTGATTCCACGAAAATAATTCTAATTATTCCATATTCCATATTACTTTTGTTGTTCCTCCTCTATTATTGCATATATTTCCGATGCCTGTGTCATGAAATGTCCAATTTCAACTACCTGGTTAGTAATGAAATTAATCTTATCATGCCAAATTGTTTATTTTCTTCTCCTAGCTTTTGAACTTGTTCTTGTGTGACATGTATTAGATGTTTTGCCTCATCTAAATCTTTATTTAATTTTTATATTTCTTGCATATCTTTGAGTCTAGATTACGAACCTTTAAATATTCCCCAACCAATGTTTCTTTCATTTTCCTTCAGTCCGTCTTGTAACTGGGTTATTTCTTAATCCTTCTGTTCAAGCATAGTTAATAGGTTTCCTACAGAATATATATTAGCTGATGCAATATCACCCATTGTTTCTGCTAATTTTGTAGCGAACTCTCCTTCCTTGAGGTTCTTCCCATCTATGATAACTCTATGCTTCTTAATCAATCCTTCTCCTCTAGGATGAATCTCCTGTTTCAAGAACAACTCTTCTCTTTTGCTAAAATAATCCTGATGAGGGGATTTCATCTGTTGAAATCGGCTCTAGATCACTGACATATAAAATTGCTTCATGGGGGGTTCTGAAAGTAGACTGTAGTGGATTTAAATATGTAATGGGGCTACCAAGTTCTTTTGAAGCAGTTCCTCCAATCTCTTACGGAATATCATCCAAAATTATTGGACTTGTTTCAATCCTTTTCCTTTCTTTGTCCACTGGTTCTTTTGTCAGAGAACCCTACGTGTGTTTTAAGGGAGGTATTTGATCCTTCCAACTTATCTTTGTCATTTGATTTTCCCTGAGTATCAGTTTCAAACCCAGGAGGGGTTTCTTCCTGTTCTGACAATGAACATTAGATAATTTTGATGGCAGCATATTGTAAAATATTCCCCATACGGCCATACTATGTCTTTGAAAAGTCCCAAATACAGCACGTGGTGGTGATAGAGGCTTGTACTCTGTTTTGCACTTCCTCATAAGATTTAACATCTTTGAAAATATCATCGTAAACAAAGAAACTTCATGTTCATATGCTTTTAAATTACAATGTATGTATTGCCTACTTATTATTTGGTAGGGTCATGTTTTCTGTGCTCGATGTTTACTAGTTTAACTTCCTCCAATGACTCGACCTATGCCTTAGAATGGCCTAAGTTTGATAAAGTAAATTTCCTGATATGAACAGGGAAAGATGGCCATGATTTTTTTTGAAGAGCTTTTAATTCTAACCCAATACCATATGGCTATTATTAGACCACTTCTCGCAGCATACCAATCATTAAATTGCAAGAACTTGAGTCATGGGAGGAATGAAAGCTTGACCATAAGACTCTAACATGGAAAAAAATTCCTCAATAAACTAGTCTGCAACCGATTTGAGGCTTTCTATGATTACATCAGAAATGTGAGGGGGTTCACAACCATAAAATATTTTGTCTGGGAGAATGTGAAGCAAAATGACAAACATCATAAAAACATCTTTAGCATTTTCTTCCAGTGAGTGGTATTTATGAGCAGACTCTGGACGAAACATTCCAACTCAATTCATTAATGAAGGGGTGCCGACAAATGGCATCCATAATATATCGCAGGTAATGGAAAGGGAGTCATAAAACAAATGGCATCCATAATATATGCAGACATATAAAAAGACACTGGTTATCCCTTTGACTTGGCTGCTTTATAATTTATAACCTCTTGCATTAGGTTATTTGACAAAATTTTATGCCAGTTAAAACTATGTCCTTCTAAAACTTCCTCTAAGAAGGGTACCCAGTCTGCATGAAAGTGACAAGGATCCTTTCTCCTGAAAAGTCTACATAACATCATTTCTACATAAACCATATATTCGTTTAAGAAAGATGTGGCATAAATCCCATGTGTATCAACCCTAAACTTTGCTTCAGAGTTGGCCCATCCTCTAATCATGTCGGGGTATCTCTGGCCCGCTTCAATGCATTATTTTCTTTGAAACTTGGCTAAAAACTCAGAATTAAAGGTGCGTCTATAATTTGGTGAGAGTTTATACATTAATTGAATGTGCTCAGGCCTGAATGAGCCGACGATAGCCCCTTGCTCATTCTAAATGCTCCTTGTTGGGATATCTACTTTATCCAGAGCCCAGCTGACCATCTCAGTATATGACACAAGTCTCAGATGCACATCAACCTTATGAAGCTCAGACTCGGCAACATCTCGGAGATGATTTTTCGAATCAGGGTTTGCATGTTTAAGCTCATCCGCTAGCAATTCGAAAATTCCAGTCCACGATTTGACGGAGTGTACGCCGTGTGGAGTAGTATCAGAGATAATATCACCTTTCTGTTGGTCTTCATTTTTCTTCGGTGCTTTTTTGGGTGCCATAGCTCTGCGTTTAACTTGAAAACCTGTCATAGAGAGTGGATGAAAAAACTTAACTTTGAAATGAAAATACAGACGTTCGATCGTTTAATTTGAATATATCTTAAACATAATGAGAATCGTACATCTGTCATGAAATAAAAGCTCTTAATGCAGAAAATATTTTCGGAGATATGCATTCAATGCCCGTACTTAGGCTTTCTCATCATTTTCGAATTAAAGAGAAACATACTTAATCGGACCACGATGCATTAATAAATACTCAAAGAATGATTAACTTTAAAACTGTTTAAAAAGTGAATTTATTAGTGTTAATTTTGAGTTAAATATTAAACATGATTTTTCGGGGTTTCGACAGTTTTGATGTCGAAAAAATATGTCATTGAAGAAACCCGATCATCAAAATCGCGAAATCGTGATGTATTAATTAAAATTTAAACATTTTTAGTATGTTCATTAATCGAGATTAAACTTTCTCGGGATTTCGTTAATTAGAATTCCGGAAATCGGGATTTCGGGAAACCTGATGACATTGAGACGTGCTCTCATGGAATCACGAATCCCGAAATCGCGAAAATGCAATTGTGTGTTTCTTTTAATCATGATTAAGGCTAAACATGATTACTTAATTTAACGTAAACTGTGGATCGGTGTTTCGTAAATCGGGAGTTCGGGAAACACGATGACAAGAATTATGATCTTGTTAAACCACGAATCCCGATATCGCGACGTGATTAACTTAATTTTTAAACCCCTCTTAAAAGAAAATTAAGTAATTTGTGTTTTAATTAAGTCTTAAAGTATCGGGAGATCGGGGTTTCACAATTCGATTTGTATCAAAAATTTGTTTATGGAAAACCCTGAATCTCGATTTCTTTAACATTTGAATGAAAAACTCGCGAATTTAAAATTGTACTTCTTTTAAATAATTTTTTGAAGAGTGTTGGAAAATTAATATATATATATATTTTTGTAAACTTTATCCAGTCTTTATTCAAAAATAATAAATAAAAAGGTATCGGGAATTTCAGAAATGACGAAATTCTTGTTTTAGGAAAACCAAAAACTTAAAGACTCAAAAAAATAAAAATCTAGGCCTTAAGGATAAAAGATTTTTAGGATCTGTTTCAACATAGGCTCCAACTGGGGACCTCGTCTCCCTGCGGGACGAGAACATGTAGACTCAGTGCCTTATATTGGGTAAATGGTGTCAAGAGTTTATCTCTGATAAACTGTTCAAGGAGAAGAAAAAGAGATTATATAAAGCCTTTGAAAACCTTTTCAAAACTTCTTATTTGCTTAAAACTCAGTTATAGTCTTCTTCAATATTCTTCTTTCTGTTCCAAATTTAAGTTAGTATTAAGATGAATAGAACAATCTTAGGAAACTCAACAGATTATTGTAAATTTTAGCTTGCATCAGTCGAAAATAAGAAATTATAATTTAATTGGGGAGCTCTACTTTAACTTAAGATGAATATCCAGTTTTGAAAAACTGATAACTAGAATTGATTTATAGATAAGTATGACAACCTTACAGACACCTTAGATATTACTTCACTGCCAGCGGGCCTGTTCAGTACCCCGGTGAAGTTATCTGTCCCTTTTTACTGAATTTCCTTTCATTGCTTCGAGCACTAATTTTATGCTTAGATATTGCTTCACTGCCAGCAGGCCTGTTCAGTACCCCGATGAAGTTATCTGTTTCTTTTATATTTAGACGAGGGAAATCATTTAAATGAATTTTCGTTCATCATCCATGGGACTAGATGGGGGCAATCAAATATGATTTTCCTTTCACCATCTGTCTTATAGTTAGCTTGTGCATACGAAGCGGGGGCAATCAATGATATTTAATATATCAGGCGTGGTTATCTGTGTAAATACTTATAATAGAGGTTTGTCAACTTGTTTTGATTATTCTAGACCAATTCTTCTCAACTTTCAAAAACCTCTCAGTCTGTAGAGAAAAAAAAGGAAAAAATATCTTCAGGGGTTTTCTTTTGAGCAAGCTTAAAACCTCTGACAAACTGTTACGAAACTTAAGATAGTTAAAATCAACTCAAACATAACCAGTTTTAGTCAGAGAGAAAGAACTATGAAAACTGACCTAACTGAATTTAATCATTTGTTGATTTTCAAGGTTAATACAAAATCCCTCCTGCTCTGATAAGAAAGTCCAAAAACGTGAAAGATAGTACTGAGGGTATAAAAGGAGATTTTTCAACAATCTGTAAACCAGAACCCCTAGGTTATAACTTTGAAATTATTATTAATTTATTTTTTTTGGGTATAAAACCTTAACTAATTTTATCT
>SNQJ01S0051570.1:32503-46220 GCA_010110895.2 Picea sitchensis | reverse complement strand
AAGACCAAGAAACGACCAGCTTGGCTTGAAGCTACATTACAAGACGCAGAAAGTATCAAAGTTCCAGAAGGAACATCCATGAAGAGTAAAAGACCAAAAAGATTCTCAAGTTATGCAACATACATGACGAAGCTTCTAGATGAAGAATCGACCACATTTGAAGAAGCAGTCCAAAAGGGACAATGGAAAGAAGCTATGGTGGAAGAACATCAATCCATTATGAAAAATAAAGTATGTGAAATTGTACCTAGACCTAAAGAAAAATCAGTGGTAACTTCAAAATGGGTATACAAAATCAAACATGCAACAGACGGAAGCGTGGATAAATATAAGGCAAGATTCGTGGCCAGAGGGTTCTCCCAGAAGGAGGGAGAAGATTATGACGAAACCTTTGCTTCGGTGGCTAGGTATACCTCTGTCAGAGCTATCATATCTCTTACTGCTTCCATGGGATGGAATCTACATCAGATGGATGTAAAGACAACTTTTCTGAATGGAGCAATTGAAGAAGAAGTATATATTGAACAACCTCAAGGGTTTGAGGTACATTCCAGAGATACTCATGTTTGCAGATTGAAGAAAGCTCTATATGGACTCAAGCAAGCTCTAAGGGCTTGGTATGCCAATATGGACAACTATCTAACAAGACTTGGTTTCTCCAAGAGTCATGCATATCCAAACCTTTATTACAAAGTCGTGAATAATGCACCTGCGATTCTACTATTATATGTTGACGATCTATTCATAACAGGTGAAGAATCTCTCATCATCCAGTGCAAGAAGCAACTAGCCTCTGAATTTGATATGAAAGATCTAGGTCTCATGCATTATTACTTGGGACTAGAAGTATGGCAAAAGCGTGGTGAAGTATTCCTTGGACAAGGAAAGTATGAAATAAAGATTCTTCAGAAGTTTGGAATGATGGACTGTAAGTCCATGGACACTCCTATGAATGTGGATATAAGAAAAGTGAAAGTCCCAGATTTCGATCCAGTAGATCCATCTCTATATCGACAACTAATTGGATCATTGATGTATTTAGTAAACACTCGACCAGATATTTGCTTTGCTGTAAATACATTAAGTTAGTTCCGGGTGGAACCTAGACAAGAGCATTGGATAGCTGCAAGGCATGTCCTAAGATATATTCGTGGAACAATAAACTATGGCTTGAGATATACCGCATCCAGTGATATCCAACTTCATGGATTCACAGACTTTGATTGGGCAGGAAGTGCAGAAGACAGAAAGAGTGCTTCAGGTATGTGTTTCATCTTGGGCTCCGCTATGATATCTTGGGGCAACAGGAAACATAAGTCTGTCGCACTCAACACAACATAAGCAGAGTATATGGCAGCTTGTGAAGCATGCACATAAGCAGTATGGCTAAGGAAGTTAATTGCCGATTTATTTGATCAGATTCCAAAATCGACCATAATATATTGTGATAATCAGAGTTGTATAAGATTATTAGAACATCTAGTGTTTCATGAGGTCGAAGCACATTGAGATCAAATACTACTTTATTCGAGATAAAGTCCAGGAAGGAGAGGTAAAGCTCGAGTATATCCCCACTGATGACCAAACAACAGACATCCTGACAAAACCTCTATCCAGAATTAAGTTTGCATATTTTCGAGAGAAGATGGGGATCGTGGAAATAACTCCCTTAGCTGAAAGGGAAGATTCTCCAAGCTAGGAGAAAGTACTGAAAAATATTATTGAAAACATTTATTTTTGTGACTAAATGACTCTCCAGATTAGGAGGGAGCACTGGAAATATTATTTATCTTTGTAATTGAAAAATAGTCAAGATTGGACAGATTCTTTCCTGTTTGGAAAGTGGATTGAGATTTCTGACGGACAGTGACTTCCCATTGTGGTTAACATGGGAGGTAGTCTGATTGATGATGTATCATAGACAACGACTTCCCATTGTGGTTAACATGGGGAGTGGTCTAGGGTAGTCTCTCTTCTTGAGGGTTACTCAAGAAGACTGACCCGCCTCGCCGGACAACGATTTCTCATTGTGGTTAACATGAGGAATGGTCCGTTTTGGAGGTTGATACAGGACAGTCCTTTCCTCTTGTGGTTAACGAAGGAAATGCTCCGGACAGTCATTCCTTAGGGTTTATACATTCTCTCCAGGGTGCACTTTGATTAGTGTAGGAGGAATGGCCCAGGGTGGGGAATGGTCTAGGCTCAACAATCAGGGACAAACATTCCTTAGGGTTTATACATTCTCTCCAGGGTGCCCTCTTGTGGTTAACGAAGGAAATGATCTTGACAGTCATTCCTTAGGGCTTCATACTACATCTCCGTGGCACCTCTTGATTAGTGTAGGAGGAATGGCCCGTGGTGGGAATGGTCTAGGCTCAACAATCGTGGACAGAACATCTTAGGGTTTATACATTCCTCCGTGGTGCACTTTGATTAGTGTAGGAGGAATGGCCCGTGGTGGGGAATGGTCCGTGACTTAAACATTCCTTAGGGTTTATACACTCGCTCCAGGGTGCACTTTGATAAGAGTAGGAAGAATGTGGTGAGGGAATGGGTCCGTGCCCAAAAATCTAAAACAATCCTTCTTCCTTGTTTGAGAAGAATAGGGCGATAGCCCATTGCCGGACAAGTTCTATAATCGAGGGCGTGCATATTCTTTCATATCTCATGACGGAGTGAAAGATTGGCCTGCATGATTCCGGGCTTATTTTAACAATATTTTTCCTGCGGTAAAGGCATCGTGATGATTGTTATGTGGGAGACTCACTGGCCTCCCGACAATAGAGATGAGTACCATCGCAGGGATTTGAAACTAATCACAGACTATGTTTCATGGTTTGAGTAGTTGCGTATTACCTTGAATAAACACAGGTGTTCTGGCTGAATGATGAGACTGAATGAGATTATCCTGAATGATAATACGATCATGAGACGACTGACAGTGAGGGAGCAAGAATTGATATTGTACCAGTTGTCATAGGAGATTATCCAGTTGGATAATAATGATGGTGCTCGTGTTGCTACCAGTTGAATGGTCTGTTGTGCTCAAGACCATACCTCCCTAGCTAGGAGGGAGTGTTAATATTATGGTAGCTTTGGGAGGTATGAACCTCTATTCTGACCTATGACAAGATTAGAATATTCCGGAAGGAAGCAAAGAAATGAAGGAAACCTTAGACAAGTTGTCGGTTGCAGAAATATATTTAAAATGAATTTATTGGTACCCAGAAGGAGAAGCCCCAGTAAAACTGCCCAGACTACTATAAATATAGGGCGCCAGTTCTCATTATTCAAATCTCAGCAGTTGCAGAGAGAACTGGATCTGCGCAGGTGCAGTAGCAGCTTGTGCGCAAGTTTTCTGGGAAGGTGTGCGCAAGTTTCTAGGAAGGTGTGCGCTAGCCTCTGGGTGGGATTATCTAATCAACTTGGTTTCTATTCTTGCCTGGTGCATTAGCCTCTCTTGGCTATTGGATTGCTACTAGTATTCTCTTCTTTGTCAAGGTCAAGGTGTTCGGAGGATGGCTTCGGCCTATGGTTGGGTGACGAGGGTATCGTCAATGGTAAAACGAGCACAATCTTCTATATTCTAACAAGAATTACAAGTTACTTACAAAAAGAATAAATGTACCAATACTTACAATAAATAATGCTAGAGATACAGTGATACAATACAACAAACTAACAACGTTATTTCAATGTGCAGGATATCAAGAAAATCAAGGTGAGGGCATCATCAACACATTAAGCCTAAGCATGCCCCAATAGCACTTACTCTATTGGGCTGCTCCTTAATGGCAACATCAACATTCACAATTCAAAGGAAACTTAGAAGATCTAAAAGTTAAAGCATAAGTGTTTCACAATGATTATGACACTTAATTTACCACAAAGTACTACTTGTATTAAGAGATTTAAAGATTAGGTTCACAAGTATTAAACCACAAGATATATCGATTTAAACCAAGGTTATCAAATACTTAGTGATTAAGGGTTTTTTAAGATTGAAATGATTTTATTACCCTTATTAAATGTTTCACCAAAGCCTCCTCCCCCGATTGCCAAATAACTGCTGGATGCTCAAGAAGTGAGGCAACGAGGCCTACCCTAGCTGTCCAAGTCAACCCAAAGAATTGAGTTTTTACGGAAAGGACGCTCCTTCGTGCCGTGAGACCGTCCCCGGCCTATCACCTTCCGTTGCCCTCCTCAATCCCCGTTTTAGATGGTGAAGATGGTGGTCTAAGGTACCCTATTGAGTCTATTAAGTTGATATATCAATTGGTTAGACTTTTAGGTGTATTTTAGAGTGTTTTAGTGATTTTAAAACTGTTAGAAAAACAGGACCGCGGAGCAATAAAATAAAACAAATGCGAAAACAAAACACAAAAGATACACAATACAAGAGAGACACAGATTTACGTGGTTCACCCAGTGTGGGATACGTCCACCAGAGAAATTGCCAGGTCCTTTCTTTATTATTATCCAACAAAATGAAGGATACAACCTACAACAAAACCCGCTGTAACTTCCTCTTCTTTCTCTCACAGTCTCCTCTCTCAGAATACAATACTCGCCAACATACATAGCCGCAATACATTTACCTCATAAAGATGGTTGCCTTCTAGGGCAAAAAACCCTAACATAATCTCTATCGTTAGATCTGTGACCTTATAATGAACGGTCTAGATTTACAATGAAATTACAATATACTTTTTGCCCCCCCTCTGCACTCCCCCGCGTGGAAGAGTGTACATACTTCTGGGGTGTAAATACTTCATGGGGTATAAACACGGCTGAAAGTAAAAGACCTCTAAATGAGGAAGATAATCAGGCTCCACAACCAACAAAAACGCCTTAAAATGGTGGTTTATTGCCAAGGCCGAAACTCACTTCAACTTGTTAAGTGTGTTATCTAAGCATAAGAATGAAGCATCTAACACATGTATATTAATGTAAAAGCAAGCTGAAATAACAATTTAGTTGGTCACCATGATTGCACCATTAACATGAGAAAGATTGTAAAAGAATACTAAAGCACAAAGCAAGAACAACTTGCCCAAAAAAAGAAATCAAGATTATCACACTTATCTTATGTTTATTAAGAGCATCAAGATCAAAACATTAAGTGTGAAAAGGAAAATGAAGATTTAAGCATGCACCCACACTATCAACTTATCCAACAATTATTAAATTAGGTGTGTTGGCAAATGGCCTTAAGATATTAGAACATGAAAGGAGAGACCATTTACGAAACTATTAAAGCATCAAACATTTAGTGTGTTGGATTTAAGCATGTAAAAAGAGATAGATCTTAATAGAACTTAAGCATGCAAGTAAGTTGATTATACCCCAAGGGCTTAAGCTAAGGATTAGAGTGTGAGATCTAGATCTTGAACATTTTAATCTAATTAGGCATAAAAGATCATCAACACATATTAAAACCCTAGCCTTACTATTTGGGGTATTCCTCTCCAAAAGGTAGGCAATTATTTAACTTAGAGGCAACTTGAAAAGAGAGAGAAGGACAAGCAAGAAAGACAAGCAAGATACCAAGCAAGCAACTCTACAAAATAGCTCACTAACCCCGCGTCCTAGGTTTGGAAGATGACCAACACCAACCAAACCCCACGTCCTAGCTTGAGGAAGTGCTCAAAAATTGAAGAAGAGAAGATTTGCACTTACCCTAAGCTACCCTAGACTCACATGTGGGAGGAGGCCATACCAATCCTTCTCCCAAGCTAATGAGCCACTAAAAAATCAGCAAAAGAAGTAGATCTATGCACAAGAAGCCCTAAAACTTGAAATAGAAGGTTGAGAAATAGCTACCAACTTGTAGGAGGGCCTTGGAGTGTTGTGTGGACATTTTTGGGTAGCCTAACCCCCTCAACCAGATCTGAAACTTGCAAAAACCAGCAAGCTATGCTTGCTGGAAAAACTACACACAACAATACAAGTGAAGAATTGTTTTTGCTTTTTAGGGCAATTTTTATTTTACAAAAAATTTGATGAAAATATTAGATTTAGATGACCAATCTACTATGTTAATGCTAGCTAAAATATATATGGAATGAATAGCAAAAGAGAAAGAGTAAATGAGAGAGAAAAGATGAGTTTATGTGTGTTTCAAGGGAGGACTCTTCCTTGAGGCATTCTCAATGAAACCCTTGAAGCCAAACTTGCAAGATTTAACAAGATGATATGCATACAATAGACAATATGGCTGAATATGCTAATATGATGAAATACTTGCACCCTATCTAGCAAACCAACATATATAGGTCTACAAGAATACTCTTTGTTAGATCTACCTAAGTAAAATACTTTACCCAAGATTTACCTATGCCATCATCCTATCAAATCAAAACAAGATTACCTCATGTGTAGCAAGAACAAAAGTACTTGCTGCTCTTCCAAAAATCCTCCAAAGTTTCTCCTTTATTATTACTCAAGAAAAGATCTTGGAGAAATACTTGCTCCAAAACCCTAAGAGCCAAAAAAATATGGAACAAGAAGAGAGAGAGAGAATGGAAAATCAAGTAGTAGAACAATAGCTCAAGATATGGTGAGTTGGGAGTGAGGAGAGAGATCTATTTATACTTGGAGAGGAGAGGTGAGGAATGGAGTGGAATAAATGAGGGGAAAGGGGTGTAGTTACTCTAGGAGGTGACGTGGGGGGTGAGGGAAGGCACTCAAACCAAGAAAGGGGGCCACACCCATTAAAATCGATTTTCTAGAGTTTTCTCTAGAAGGGGGGCGTCACTTTCCTAGGAGGGCGTGAGGGTTGAGGTGAGAGAAAGGGTGAGGGGTTAGAAAAAGGTTAAAACAAGTTGGGAGGGTAGGTTTAGGCTAGGAAACCTCTCTCAATCTTTATCCATCTTCACAACATCCTTTAAACTCATTATTACAATTTTTACATTTTTGCTATGTTTGGACTTAGCAATTAAAATTGCTGTTTTTGACTGACTGACACTCTGGGTGGACAAACCCACAACAGAAGTTGTACGACCAAGCTGAAACTAGGTCCATGGATGTAGGGGGTCTCATTCCATTTCTTTTGAGCACAAATACCCCTATCAAAAGTCCAAGGACCTAGTTTTTACAATTTTTGCTCAAAATTAATTAATTAATTAAATAATTAAACCTCCAAACTTAGGGAAATTTAATTAAAAAAAATATTCTAGACTTGATGGAATTCCGCGAGACTCTCTAAGATGTCTTGCATGGTCATTTACAATGATTCCTAACAATAGTTACCAGAAGATAAGCCCACTGGAACACCTTTCACCACTTTGGAGGAATTATTGCAAGTGTGAGGGAAAACTAAAGGGAAATCAATAAGGCTGAAAAGCCCAATTGATAACTTGAGGATAAAAAACCCTTGGTGAAAGGAACTCTCCCAGTGAACCGATCCCAAGGTAACTGACCTAGACATGATCCATGCAGACCTATTACATTATTGACCCGCGCAGGGGTGTGGAAATTCCAGTTACAAAAAGAAGTGTTGGGGCCAAAAATGCCCTGTAGAACCAAAAGTCTTCGACAAATGAGCATCTGATGATGCATCTCTTCATGGCACATGGAGTTGACCACCTATGTTGGAGAGGCGGTCAACAACTAGCAGCTGCATATGTATATCCTCTCTCAACAGATGACAAAAAGAAACTAGAGAACTGACCTTATTCTCAAACACATATTTGCAATGGAGTTTCCAAAGAACAAACAAGGCTGTTCTCAAACAATGCCAGATACCAGCAAGTGAATCCCAAATCATAGCTCTGGAATCCCCCAACAACACAGCCCTCCAATGCTAATGCTCTTGTAGAATACTTGTCTGTTCTGACCAAACATGCTCCCAACAAGTCTTGGCGAAAGAGCACTCCCATAAGATATTTCCCTGTTTCTGTCTTAAGGCATGAGGGGCAAAGTCCATTAAAGAGGCCACTCTTGGTCAACCAAGCCTTGTTGGGCAGACCTTGATAAATCACCAGCCAAGCAAACACTCGTAGCTTATAGGAAACTGATATTGACCATGTTGATGCTAGAGGTAGCATCGGATAGGTATTTCCACACAAGTCTATGTCTAGACATGTGGAAATCGTCCAAAGCCTTCTACTCTTGAATTTATTTTAATTAAAAGAATTATTAAAGTAAATTGCTTTTATTAATTAATTGAGTTATTTTAGGAAAGCGCTAAAAGTAATTAGCATGTTTCTAAATCTCAAGTGGGTGTGAGAAGTAATCTCAACTATCGCGAGTCTCAGTGGAGATAGTTGCATACATACATGGTTTTGCTGAAGCAAAGTCGCGCACACCTCGAAAAGTGTGCAGTTATGGTTTGTACATGCTAGACTTTGCTAGATTTGTTTGCAGTTGTATTTCTCTCAGTGGGTCATTATCCTTGTTACGAGAGCTCTAATTTTAGCATAATAAAATCATTCTCAGCACTGGTTTTCCCTGTGGGGTTTTTTCTAGGGGTATCTACCCAAAAATATTGGTGTTTATGTGTGCTTGATTCAGTTTCCTAGTTTATGCTTCTGCTGCATGTAAAGTTGATTACTCAGCTATGCTTTAATTCAATAAGTGATTTATTTGGAATTCACTGCTAGGTGATGGATAGGAGAAATTTCAACTGGTATCCGAGCATACCAAGGGTTGAAGTGGTAAAATCAACATGGTATCAGAGCCTGATCTCTAAAGGGAAGAAACCAAGTACACGATCTCAGATCCATAGCAGATCCATAACCAATAAGTGGAAATCGAAGGACGAATTTCTGGGAAACAATCGTACAAAGGTAAAACTTGTTTTTTTTACAGGTGTACATAGGTGCACGCGGGTCACAGAAAGAACATTCACGTACATGCACGGGAGGCTTTAAGAACAGTCGCGTATACACGGGTCGTAGTGGTCACAATCGTGTACATTCGCGGGTTTCAGTGATAACAATCACATACATACGCGAGATCTAGTGGTGACAGTCACGTTCAAGTTCGTACAGGTCAATACAGGGGTAGTTTTCAACAACATWTTATTTTTAGGGCAGGTTATAAGGTCTTAGGAATGGAAACAACACCGTTGAGAGTTGAAGACAGATTGAATGGAGCATCCAACTTCCTATCTTGGAAAGCAAGAGTAACTTTGGTGTTAAAGGAGTATGACCTTTGGGAGTTAATGGATAAAGTAGTGACTCCACCGATAGATCCGACAACTTTGGAAGCTCACAATAGGAAGGAGATTAAAGAAGAAAGGGTCCTCCTAGATTCTGTGAAGAATCATCTAATCCCTCACCTAACCGAGAAGAAGATGACCAAAGAGGTGTTTGATGCCTTGGTAGGGTTATTCTAGGGCACAAACATGAATATGAAGATGGTCTTAAGGAATAAAATCAGATCGATGCAGATGTTTAGATTTGGTAATGTTACTGGCTATCTCATGATGATCACACTAGTGCGTGATCAATTTGCACCCTTAAGGGAGAAAACAAAGGACTCAAAGCTCGTGAATGTGGCATTGAATGGTCTTCCCAAGTCATGTGAACCATTTGTCAAGGGAGTTTGCGCTAGGGAACATCTCCCAGATTGGTAGAGGCTTTGGGATGATTGCATATAGGAAGAGACTTGGGAGGAGTCTAAGAGCAACAAGAAGGGAGGTAGTGAAGAGAACTTGGCTCTTGTCATCCATACTAGGAAGGGAAAAGGAAAGAGTTCTAGCAAGAAGGGTAACAGTGATGGAGGTTCATCACAACCAGGAAAGAAGAAGGACTTGAGTAAAATTAAGTGTTTCTCATGTCATAAGAATGGACATTATACATCTCAGCGTCCGGAGAAGAAGAAGAAGGGTAATGGAAAGACGCGGACAACAACATCAGAAGAGACACAATTTGATGAGTTTGCAACAAAATTTGAAAATGATTACTCACTGGTTTCTTGCCTTTCTACCATCACAACTGTGAGGAGTGCTTGGTTCTTGGACATTGGTGCATCTCGTCATATGACAAAAGCACATGAGCTATTTAGCAGTATGACCGAGAGTGACTTAGATGTTCATGTGGATCTTGGTGATGATGCTAGGTATGCAGTGAAGGGAGAGGGAACAATTACATTCCAACTGGAGTTAGGGGGTTTGTTGGATGTCCATGCTGTGCTTTACGTACCGGGTTTGAGGAAGAATTTGCTTTCAATATCAGCTATGGAGGACATGGGTTTTGCCGTTACTTTTCAGAGTGGGAAGGTACTCATATGTTTAGAGAAAGCTAGCATGGACAACAGAATGGTTGTTGGGGTTAGAGAAGGCATTTTATACGAGTTACAGGGAAAGCCTGTTCAAGTTTTGGTACACGACAATGAAAACCTATGTGAGTTGTGGCACAGGAGGTTGGGACACCTACACTACAGGGCATTGCTGATTCTAAGGGGGATTGTTACAGGTCTTCCATAGTTTAGAATTGAGCAACAAAGAGTGTGTAAAGGGTGTGCACTTGGCAAGAATGCCACGGCTACTTTTCCTAGCAGCGAGAGGAGGTCCAAGGGGATCTTGGATCTTATCCATTTAGATGTGAGTGAGACGATGTCTATAGTATCATTACAGGGATCATCATACTATGTGACGTTTATTGATGATTTTTAGGAAAACTTGGATTTTCTTTATGAAGACCAAGCATGAGGTCTTTAGTCGGTTTCAGGAGTTTATAACTCAGGTAGAGAACCAGACACGTAAGAAGAACAAGGTATTGAGGTCATATAATGGGGGAGAGTACACCTCCAATGACTTTAAGGATTTCTGCAAGGAGGCAGGGATCAAGAGAGAGCTGACAATCTCATACAACTTTCAACAGAATGGGGTTGTGGATAGAAAGAATTGGTCCATCATCGGTTGTTGCAGGGATATAATACATGACCAAGAGTTGCCTATGTTTTGGTGGGTAGAGGTGTGTAACACAACAATCTATGTGCAGAATAGGAGTCCTGACGGGATATTAGGGGACAAGACTCTGGAGGAGGCATTCTCAGGAGTGAAGCTAGAGATTGGTCATTTGAGGATCTTTGGTTGTCTAGTTTACATCCACATGCCTGTGGAGAAGAGGACGAAGATGGAGCCTTCAGGACAAAAGGGTATATTTGTGGCGTACAATGAGCCCTTAAAGGCTTACGTGATCTTCATTCTAGCACAGTGGAAGACAATTGTAAGTAGAAATGTTAAGTTTGAGGAGAAATTGGCATCTAGGAGTACTCAAGATTCATTAGTAGTGACAGAGGACGAGGAGCAGCAGGCTCCGAAGGATGAGCAATAGTCAACAGTTCAGACTTCAGGTGGATAGGAGGAGTTACCCCCTTCCAGTCCTGTCAGGAGACCCAGGTGGCTATTACAGACATTGAGGGATGCTAGTGAGGCTCCTAGGAGTGCGGTCAGAGAGTGAAGGCCTCCAAAGAAGTTCTCGAACTATATGGCGCTTATGAGTAACATCATTGATGTCGAGCCTTCCAGTTTTGAGGAAGCAACATATCATCATGTATGGCCGGATGCCATGGTAGAGGAGTACACCTCTATTATGATGAATGATGTTTGGGACATCGTGCCAAGACCAGAGAGGAAGTAAGTTGTGAGTTCAATGTGGCTCTACAAGATCAAGCATGTTGCAGATGGTAGCATCGAGAAGTTCAAAGCGAGGTTTGTGGTGAGAGGGTTCTCTCAAAAAGAGGGAGTGGACTATGAGGAGACATTTTCTCCAGTTGCCAGGTATGCTTCTATTCGAGCTGTTATTTCTATTACTTCAGTTATGAGGCGGAGGATACATCAAATGGATGCGAAAACAACCTTCCTCAATAAGATCATTGAGGAGGAAGTATACATAGAGCAACCTTAGGGCTTTGAGGTACATGGGAGGGAGTCTCATGTGTGTAGGCTTAAGAAATCCTTGTATGAACTCAAATAGGTACCCAGGGCGTGGTATTCCAGGATTGACAGATACTTGCAGAGTATGGGCTTTACCAAGAGTGAGGCAGATCCTAACTTGTACTACATACTTGTTAGGTCAGATCCACTCTGTTGAGGAAAAGGTATGAGGAACCTTGCTCAAGCATTTTCAGATATTCTTGGGCTATGGCAAGATAGTTGGGAATGTCACCCGGGGTTTATAACCCTAAAAAAAAAAAAAAAAACAATCACTTAATCCATAGGTATTAAGTACGAGGGACCAAGACTGGTTTTATATATGTTATATGTAACTGTGCAAAAGAAATAAAATAAGCAAGAAATTACATAAGTGTGTACATGGATAAGAGACAAGGTTAAAAGAAAAATCTGAACCAAATCATCAGAATACACATGTGAGACATAAATCAAAAATCTGATTTTTATATTTATTTCATTCTGAGATACAAAGCTGATTTCTCTTTATTAACCCCTGCGAGGGTAGGGACCAATGTCAGATTTAGAAGCCTTCGATGGGCACCATACGAAAAGACTCTGACAAGAAAAGAAAACTGAAGCTAAAGATCTAGATCAGATTGCCACAAAATGCTGTCACTTGACTATGCAAAATATTTTTTATCAATCATGAAATTTAATTCATAAACAAACAAGAACACACAGGCTGCCAAAGATAAATCATACACCTTTAAAGACAAGCTGCTGAAAGATATGATTCAGTTTTTGAATCCTGCTGCCTTCAATAAGACCCTGTTGTCATCAAGATGGTTAAGCCTTCAAGTAAACTCAGAATGAATGAAGAATGAAAGTATCTCACAAGTACAGAGCAAACCTTACAGTAGAAGTTCTCCTCTATTCTCTCTTACCCCTTGTCTCTTCATTTGATTGAGCTTTTATCTTTTCTCAATAAGTTATGGTAGTTCAACTACCTTTCTTTTGTTAAGCTTAATTAGCTTAACTAATTAGTTGAGACAAATAAATAATAATATATATAGATAAGGGTCTAATTAAATAATAACTAAATAGGTGAGACCCCCTGTGACTCCCATTTTCAATTTCTTTTAATAATCATCAAAACATGAAGTATAACACCCCAAACATTTGATTCAAACATCCGCCTTGTAACTCCCATCCTCATATTAATGATCAAATATTTTAATTGTTGATTAAGGTTGGTTGTCATTGATGTCAACCCTTGAAGAAAGCCCCGCAACACAAAGGTTTGGGTAATGGACCCAAGATTGTTTGATGTAAAGATGACTCATTATTGTTATGTCATGGTTGATAAGAAGTAAAGATGGATGAACTCCAAAGTGGCCCCTTTATGGTGAAAGCCCTCATGAGAAGACGCTTTGCGGAGTAAGAGAATCCATGCTTAATTGTGGAATAATGAGATCCTAGATGGTTAGTGCTTGTCATTCCATTTCCGGTGGTATGTGGAACGTCACATAACTCCTCACAGTTAGAGAGTTATGGCCATGAGAAGTTGGAGACCCCAGGTTTGGGTAATGGACCCAAGTTTGTTTGATGGATAACGACATGAGTTATGATATATTTTCAGATAATACTATTCTATATGGATAGTACATGTCATTCCATTTATGGTGGTATGTGGAACATCACATTTCTCCTCACGGTTTGAGAGTTATGGCCTTACGAAGTTGGAGGACCCTCATATGTCATCTAGAAGCCCCAAAAGGTCAAAGTAGTCAAAGTGGTTTAAGAGATTTAAAAAGGTAAATAATAAAGTGAAGTAATGAGTGTATTATAATTCAAAGTGAATACAAAATAAAT
>SNQJ01S0051570.1:18626-31349 GCA_010110895.2 Picea sitchensis | reverse complement strand
GAGCTACAAATCAGATTTGGATGATGAAATTGATGAGGGCTTTTGGTTGTGGTACATGTTGAGTACATGGTTGAGACAAGTAGTTGATGAGTTGGCACATACATGAGGTGTATAGTTGATGATGTTGGTACATATTGATGAGTAGTTGACATATGATTGTTACATACTTGGTACATGGTTGGATGCACTTGTTTATGGTACAGGTTGATTACAGGTTATTTGGTACAGGTTGGTGCATGGTTGATGTACTTGTTTATGGTACAGGTTGAGGTACAAGTTGATGCATGGTTGATGCATGGTTCAGATTTTTTTGTACAGGTTTACAGCGGTATATCTCACAGTGACAGGTTGACAGTGGTTCCATCATTCTACTTATACTTCAGGGTGGCAGGACGGGGCAATGACAGGTGGTTGTAGCTGGAGAACATAGGGGGTTGTAGCTTCCTTCTGGTTGTAGCCAGAGAATTGGGGAGTTGGATCTTCCCTCAGGTTGTATCCTGAGAAACTAGGGGGTTGGAGCCTCCTTCGAATTGCAACTGGAAAACAAAGGAAGTTGGTGCTTCCAATGAATGTAATTCTTCAAGACATATAAGAAAAAACCTTCCGTGGTTTTCTCCCGATTTGTGTTTCCACGTAAAACACTGGTGTACTGTGTATGTGTATGTTTGTTCATTTGTTCATTGCTTATTTACTTTGCAGTTATTGGATGATAATGCTTCATTGATATAACACTTGGATTATATGGTTAAAAATGATTAAATTGCTCTATTACTGATTCACCCTCCCTCTCAGTAATCCAACAATATCAACAAAATAGAACATGACTATATCCAAAAATAACATTATATCCATGTTGTCCTAAACACTGTCTAAATATGTATTTGCTGTCCAAAACATTCTCAAAATAAAAAGGTTGTCCTCAAATAGAAAATAACATTAATCAACATTAAAAACCATATTTGTTGTGAGAGGCATTTTGCCTCTTTTCACTGCTGCCCTCTTTTGATCCCATTTTTGATTTATCCTGTGCAATAGCCTTCAATTGATGAGAACCTTGTGGGTGGATTGCATCGATGACATGAGAACAATCATCGTTGAGATGAAGATGAGAGGACACATATTCAGATGAATCTTTGGATGACTTGGAGGGAGTGGCTAGTCCTTTTCCCTTATCTAGCTCTGGCTTGGGAACATCAGTTTTTAGCCTTTTACTTGTATGAGAGGACTGTATTGGCGAGACAACATGATCAACTTGGGCATTTGGATTTATTGGCGGTGGAGGAGGGAGTAATGACAATGACACAGTAGACCAACCATGGTGACGCGCTACATGGTGATGAACAATCTCTTGCGAACCATCATTTACAGGTGGTTCTGTCTGCATAGACACATGAGGGGGGACGTGGATACCAAAGACATTCTGATGCAGCTGGTAAGGAGGCCTCTCAGGTATAGGTTACATAATTCCTTGGACAACTAGATTAAAAAACCCCGCTTGGAAAAGATGATTCAATTCTTGCGGATCAATGCCAAAATGTATTGAAAATCGTGGCCTTCTATGGCCTCTTTACCAATTATTTCCTCTGCCTTTATTAACACCTCTTCCATTACTGCCTTTGCTAAAGAAACTCATCCTAAAGCAATATTCCAAACATGTTATGAAAAACTCTTAAGAATCCATGCATCGATACTCTACCTAAATAAAATCAAAAGGTTGGCTCTATTATTCACAACAAAAGCACATGCAATCCATCCATCAATACTTTTAAATTCAACAATCAATTTCCATTTGAACATGGAGTGATAGGGCTATTGGGAAGATGAGGGGATTTATAATGAGCGTAAAATGGTAGCATGGAAGGGAAACAACCAATGAATACTGTTCAAGCAAATGCAGAAATAACAGAAAATGTATCCATATCCAAACTTCCAACACCAATCATCATCTAGTCCCTTTCTTTTGTTGTTAATCCATTCTCTTTTCTTTAAAAAAAAATGAAATTCATAATAATAGGACATAGGATGCTTTAAATGTATTTGGGAAGGCAGTGGGCATATAATGAGCGAAAAGTGAGATGATGAAAGGGAAAAAGACGACTACTGTCCTATTATATGCAATAATATTTATTGAGAATCATCATCACCATCAATTTCCAAAACTTTTCTCTGTTTAATAATTCAAATCCAAGACAACCGTTTTTATATTACCCAAGTATAAAACCCCAGGAAAGTTTCAGGACTGTCAAACTTCACAAGTTTAATTTCTCCTTTTTCCTTTTCAATTAGTAGAGCTTTTATAAAAGACTGTTAACAGAGTCATTCGAAGCAATTAAAAACATACTACATCAAGTGCGTATTGGAGGCTGAGAACACAAACATAAATCCATTGACCTTTCACTATTCAACGCTTATATCACAACCTCAATACTTGTTGTATAAATAGACTGGGTTCGAAACCCCATGCGAAACTGGTGCTCATTGTTTGATTTAATCATCATATAACTTCAAAATTGACAAAACCCCCATAGATAAATAACAAACGAGCCAAGACTTAATGCATATATCCAATCTTTCCCACTGTCGGGTCAACACGATAATAATCATCAAGACTAGAGTTTGAATCTACTAATTGCCATACATCGGATAAAAGAACCGAGGTCTGAGCAAACGTAAATGCGAAACATTCATAAGGGGTTTGTAAAAACCATTTAACCATTTATTTCCACAACATACCTTCCACAGACCTCCCCTGGTGGCCGCAAGGCAAATACGCCTGTCTCACATATATTCACAAATAGTGGAAAGATAATTTGAAGGAGCTGCAAGTCTTTCAAAGACTGGTAAAGGGTATGGCATTATGCAAGAAAAAAAAGCCAACTGTTCTTTTGTTTCACAGAGAAAAACCCTTGAATTTTAATCACCAGAGATGAGTGAACCCAAAAGTGCTTGCCATAATTATTTGCCAACAACCATAACAAGATAAGCAACATTCATTATGGACGCAACGCAATCACATAATTCAAACATAAAGGAATTTCGAACATTATTCTCAGCTTGAAACTTTTAATTGCCAACAGGGAGGAACCTCCATTTAAATACAATTTCCACAGCTGTGATACCCACATACACCCGTTATAAACTTCGGAAAGAAAACACATTCTGTAAGCAAATCTAAGAGCCAACATCATGATTTTATTCGGAGCGGAGCTACAGTTCATGAACGAAGAGGTAAGAGCCAACATACTTGTACGGAGAACGCCAAAAAACCAACAAACACCACTATTCTTCCCAAGGCCGAGCAAGGCGGAGGAAACACCAGCCAAAACAACCAACACAAACACATACAAAGTGAAGGTGGTGACCTCGAGGTAGGGTTAGATTGACATGCAATAATTGCATGTCGTTTCCAACATTAGTTTCCATCAACTAGAACTAAGTACGAGCGCACCCAATACTTCCAACACATAGTCCACTATGTTTGCCACATAACATTTCAATCCAAAAATCAAATTTGCCTCCCTACATTAAACTCATAAATCTTTAACGTATACTCAACACTTAGCACCAAAACATGTTATGTCCCACATTCCTTGCCAGTGAAGGATTTCCATCTCATAAAACTTATCCATTGTCCACAATAATAACAAGTATACCATAAGTGCAATACACCATAACTATACGTGGCTTGTGCTTGAGGTTTGAACAAGAAGTCAAAATATATGTGTGACAAGTGTTATCACTCCAAAAGTCACCCTAGACTGTAATCAGGTGAGCTTGGTAACATCAAATATTACAAAAAGAAAGTTGATTTTGAAATTATGAGAGAGGTAAGGTTGAAGCTATTTGCTTGACTTTAAGAAATCATATGAATCTATCCTTGCAAATCATCTTCCATATGCAACAAAACAGATCATCCAAAAGCAATGTTTAGCCTTTCAAGGCTTTCAGGTGGAAGACTTTTATGGGCAAACATAGAACTGCAAATAGAGACATGAAAATCCTTTTCAAGCATACTATTTATACAGTAGAATAAGAATCATAATCTAAAGATCCTTTTCAGAAAATATTTAGCAACACATAAGGTAGAAGATCTCAAAGGATCCTCCTAAGCAACCCTCTCACGCTTGCCGTTGAAGAAGAACAAAGTTTAAGAGTCAAAACAAAGAAAAACACAACTAAACATCACTCTCTTCTGCAAATGAATTCTTAACACAGAAAATGATAAGATAGGCTATCTTCATATTAATCTTGTCAAAGTACAAAAACCGTTCCGGAGCCTCCGCTCAACCATCGACCATTTTTTAAAGCATTTAAACTATCTATATAAAACAAAAGGGAGGCAACAACTGGAGGTACGAGCTGGCCTCCTTCCCTTGAAAATCTCTAAGAGTTTATTTCATCTAACAACTTGGCTAACAAACTATGCTAGAAAACAGGAAAATGTTGGTGATTAATCCAACCAACTTTCAAACTGATTTGATTCCCCTTTGTTGCGCAGCTCCTTGTTAGCCATGTGTCTTTCAATAGCATGTGGTTGTCCTCATGATGCCAGCTGCTGCACTGCAATTTTCTCCATCATCATCCATCCAAAAAGTTGTTGGCCTTGCTGCGTATGTGTGCCAACCTTTATTCTTTGTGAAATATTAGGTAGCGCCTTTACGTAGCGCCACTGTGCTACGCCTGTATGTAGACTCTGTTCTCTGTTCAAATTTGGGTAGTGATTTTAGGCAGCGCCCCACTGGTGTTTTTCAAAACTGCGAAAATGAAATATTCATTCTGTTATGGTATTTGTACAGACAAACTTCTTTCCTTAGTATGCTGCACAATGTTGCATCCCTGTCTTTGCTGCCATATCCTACCATCCAAGAACCTGGTATTGACTATCACGAGCATTGCAAGGAATCTATTAATGCATACATTAACGAAATACCCAAAATCTTCAAGATAGAGCTCATATCATTTGCAAGAGCGTTGTTATCTGTATGCATAACTTAGGAATCAAGAACACTCTGTTTTCTTGTGGAAGAAATCATGCATCCTTACTCGCGGGCCAAGATAAAAGACAAAAGGAATATAGTCTTGCTTGAATTTGCTGAAGGAGTAATTCATAGATGGTGTATGTTTGTGCAAATTCCGTCTCTGCTTGAAATTAGGTAGCGCCTGCCAAAAAATTCGGTAGCGCTCTGTGCAGCGCCCATCATTACACTGCTCCCAGGAGAAAACGCAGTGCCCAGGAAATTTACAACACACAGGAGAAAAAGTAGCGCCCAGGAGAAAACGTAGCACCTAGGAGATTTGGCAGCGCACTGCACTCTGCTCATCCATGCATGAAAACGGTGGAATGGGCAAGAATTTTGAGAACATCATTGTATACATCGTGGCTACATTTAGTTCTTCAACACCTGTAGAATCTTTAAACAATACTACATTGATAACTCATCATGGCACCTGTGCATGCATCCTATAAATTAGGCATTTGCAACTTCACTTGAACACCGAACAGCTGGAATGTTGGCTTAATTTATGGCTTGACTTTGAGTTGAATGCGCAACTAGCATGTAGGATGGTATGACATGTAAACATGACTCTTAGGTTTAAGGGAATTTAGAAGTAAGACACTTAAGCACACACACCTTTTTTGATTTTGTTTTATTTAATAAATATATACAATAAACATAATTCATAAACTACAAAATAGTTTAGAAAAAACATTGTATATATTGTTAGCAACAATTCTTGTCTTGGGCATAAGAGTATCCAGGTCTGCAGGCTGCACGAGAAGCACCCAAGCGTAGCACAGAAAAATCTCGTTTCAGGCTACCAATCAAGTGAGCGGGCATTTTGTTTTCAACGGCAAGGATTCATCGATAGAGCAGAGCAACGGTCGGTGGGTAATTGCAGTCAACCGAGTCACGCCAAGTATAGCGCAGAAGTTTTCAAGGAAGTGAACGGTCGGAATTCTCCGTGGAGCACTCGCGAAGTTACGAGGGCCGTTGATCGCGATCAGTTTAAGCGTGGGATTATTTCCCGGACTCGGGGTTCATGAGTTCGAAGGGCGGACCATATCCTTTGGTTGCGCGAGATCGCGAGTTACGAGAAGTGTTCAAAGGGGAGTCAACCATCGCTGACCATCGCGTCTCAGGACTTCGCAAGGGGAGTCAACCATCGTTGACCATCGTGTCTTGGGACTTCGCAAGGGGAGAATGCCAAAGTTTGACACTCCAACTCGCGAGGTTGCGAGCTGCGAGAGGCGCTAGCACTTGAGCCCTGGGCGACGGTTACGTGTAGGGGGCGCTGACAATAAAAAGAGCTATACCTGTATCGCCATCTCGCGTCTCGGGACTTTGGAAAAGAGGAGCCGAGGGTCTTCAACCCACGAACTCGTGAGTCGCGAAATGCAAAGAGCTTTTAATGTCGGGCCCACAGTATCGTCGAAAGTGTTCTGGGCCGTTTGATCAAGGAGAGACACGTGGCACACAATTGGGCTATGTCGCCACCTCGCCTATCGTAACTTTGAAGAACGAGGATCAGCCTCCTCCCAGCCGCGAGACACGAAGTGCCGAAGGCATCCAGGATTTGGGCCCACAGTATCGTCGAATATGATTAGGGCCGTCCGATCAAAGAGGGGCACGTGGTGCGCGATTAGGCTCTATCGCCTCTTCGCGCATCGCGACTTTGAAGAACGAGGATCAACCTCCTCCCAGCTGCAAGACGCGAAGCGCTGAAAGCGCTCAGGAGTTGGGCCCACAGTCTTGGCGCCCGATCGCAGAGGAACAAGCCCAGGGAAAAGGCGCTAGCGCACACCATATGATGAAACAAGTCCCAAAATGCCGACATCATCGTAACCGTCCATCCAGAGGGACGCGTGGCGCATGATTAGGCCATGTCGGCATTTTGACTACTGGGACTTCCAAGGGTAAGGGGTTTTGCTCTTCCATTGCATTTCAAAACCTCGAACCCCGAAACGCTGAAAGCGCCTTTGAGGATAGGCACAGGGTCATGGCCCGTGGTCACTCGGGGAAATAGAAAGAGTTGTGCAAAAGGGCCAAAAGAGCCAGGTTTAGCTGCAGAAGGGATCGCCGCGATCTCCAGGTGCCAGTCCGAATCGGTCTCAACCCTGGCTCCTGCTAGGAGTAAATGAAGGTGGGAGGAGGTGGTTGAAACCTCTCCTCACTCATTAATTGTAAGGTATGGAGGATCCGACAGGCAGTCTGCCCGAGACGGTCCTGTATGCTGGTTTTTTCCAAAGAAGCCATGCCGAGTCCTCGACTAACCAAAGAAGTCTGCACACGCTAACTCATCATTTAATGGCTCAGCTACCCCCTTGCAAGAGCCATGCACAATTAAGGTGGCATCTGACGAAGGAGTTCAGACCAGATTTGACCGAAGAGATGCCACACCTTGGAGGTCCGCGCACGCCTCTGTTGGGCGAATTTTTCTGAGTATATGTACTTAGTTTTTGTATTTTTAAAAGTATCGATGGTTGAGCTAGGCTCCCGATTGTAAAGTTTTGATGAAGCACTAGTTGCTCTGGTTATGTATTGGCACTTGAGACTTCTTGCCTTATGAATGTTAGCCTCTTTCCATCTCTCTGTGTACACTGTGTTAGAACAACTCAGAATTGGAGGATCCAGTCGAGTTGCGCTGTTATAGGATGGTATATGTTGGATCACTGTAATAGTTGTATTGTTTCTAATCAGTTCTTGTATTTTCTCAACGCTGAATGATTTGGAATTGGAAGATCCAGTCAAGTCACCCTTCAGTTCCCCGAAACTTTGAACCAAGAGGATCTTGTATTCTGAGTTTTTCCTCCTCACGCTGCTGAAAGGGTTGACGCCTGAACCCGTCTTGCTCACTCATCTCACTAAGTCTTCCATCTGCTCATTTTATAATCAACTCACTGATGGAAGTTAGATCAAGACCTCCTTTGTTTTTCTACATACCAAGCCCAATTTTCTGAGTTAGAGCGATATCTTCTTGAGTCTCTATCCATTCGATCACCCCATTAAATTATTCGTGACATAAACTGATGGGCGTTGGGCTCTGCTCCTGCTGCAATCCAGGAGTGACTTCTGACGCCAACATATATATATTTAATAAAAACATTGTTTTTTATAATAAAAAGTGTTTTTATGACAAACTTATCATAAAGATTTGATAGACTTCAATAAGGATTTCTAACCAATTATTTGCAGGTCAAGAGGATGAAGCCAAAGGATTTCTTAGGCAAAGGTATCAATAGGAACTTGTCAAGACAGAGTGGGGAATTTGAGGTTTGGACCTTGGCAAACACTCAAAGGGATTTTGATAATTCCAACATAAATATGCTGAAGACATTCTCAAAATATATTGGAAAAATTGAGTGCTAACATTGGCTCCAACTGGGATGGAGACCTCCCTGCGGGGTTTCCAAGAACTTAGTAGTTCCAGTCGCCTTTACCATTGGGCTATGGAGTCATTTGCCCTGTGCAACTGATCTCTGTATGCCTTCAAAACTGGCCTTTATTCATACAAGTTGACTGATGTTTCTGCTGCAAACTAGAAGAAAAGAAATGTTCAGGCAGCGAGCTTATTTCCTACCCTACTCTACTCTAACCAACTCTGCAATTGGTTAATTAAATGCTGCTTTCAATAACAACCATTCAAACAATTTTAAAATTGAAGAAACCTCGTTTCTGTCACTGATCAACAATTGATGTTTGAAATGTAACAACAGTGATAAAAAATCATTCAAGAAACCATACTCACCCGGAAATGCTGATAAAAAGATCAATTATGCATGCTCCAAAGCATTTGAAAAGTGTAACTCTATGTACTCATTGATAGGGTCATGAAACTGAAAGCAATACCTGATTAATTTATGAAAGGTTACCTTCATTGTTTCAAAGCTGCTGACAGTTTGTTTGATGTCTTCTACAGGAACACTTGTTTGAATGACAGACACAGGAATCTGTGGGTCGAATAGCTGCTTCGTAACTTCAGAACCACATGTTGGTTGATTGCTGATCATCTCTGTATATACCATGGGGATAGTCTGCTGCTCATACACATGGTTTTTATAAACACAGGGTTGTTCATTTGTTGGTGATGGATAAGAGATTAGATTTATATGAAAATCCCTCTCAAAACCTCCATAGCATTTACAAGGATCTGGATCATAATCATTGTGTACAAGAATAGTGCTACGAGGTTCCAAACAAATCTTAGAAAAATTATGTTCATCACCATCACTGGTATGTCCATCAAAAATAGGTTGTCTATAACAAACCTTTGACTCTTGATATTCAGAATGTTTTGTTTCAGGATGCTCTCTAACAACAAAGTATTCATTACCAAAGTGTTTGTCAACAACAAGCTGCTCTTGGTCAATGTTTGAGACAATGATTTCCTCAGAGGCAAGGCTGTCAAAGATACTTGCTTCGAGGACCAAATCATCCACTATATTTTCTTCATAGGCACAACAATAAAATCTGCCTCATGTTCAGAGTTGACATGATGTTGACTTAGAATCCTGCCACAAGCTTAGAGGTTCTCCTCCACTTCCTCAGCATCCATGAATAATTGTGATAAAGATGTAGATTTTCTTTCCCTAAGATACAGAACAAGGTCAGAGTTTTGAGACAATATGTAATACACCATGGCAACCGTCTTAGAAGGTTTAATTTCCAGGGGCAGGCTGCAATACAAGCTGTAAAACCTTCGATTAAAAGAAGATAGAACTTCATTTTTTCCTCTTCTCAAAGTAGTGAACTCATTTAGGTACACTGATCAAATGACTTTCTCTCTCCCCAGTATTTTAAAAAAGTGTCATATAGTTCATCCCATGAACCAAATGGAAGCAACTTCAATATCCTTGAACCACAAGGCAACATCTCCAATTAAAGATTTAGAGAAAAGCCTCATGATAATATCTTCATGCAAGATTTCCAGATTATCGATGAAGTCTTGAAACGCTGACATATGCTCTTCTCCTGTAGTGTTATCTTTTCCAGAAAAAGTGAGTAGGTATTCTACAAATCTGGGAGGGTAAGGATGAAGAAAGGATGGTAGCTTTAGAGGTCTAAACATCTTTCCCCTAATCTTAAACTGGAAGTCAGTGGGCTGCTGAACACTAGAAGGTTGTTGGTAAAGGTCAGAGGAGTTGGCAGCCTGAACTGAATCGGTTTTATTATTTGCAAAAGGGCAATGATCATTTGGTGCATGCTGAATTTCAACAGGCTGGTTATTAACAGTAGAGGGAAAGGTAGAAGATAATAAATCATCTTTGAAATCTAGAGAAGGGAGAGAATCGTAAGGTTCAGGCTGATTAAGAGAGTGTTTATGAACCTCATCTTCTTCAGGAGTTTGAAGTGGATGGATATCCTTAACATCAATGACATGGGAAGGGGATAAATCTACTTGTTTGAAAAAGGAATATGCAAGAGCAAGCTGGTGGTGTTTAGAATATACAAAGCAGATTATGATTCTCCTAATGTGTGCAGGGAAATTCAAGAAAGAATGACAGATAAAGAGCACAAGTTCCAGAAAGAAATTCAGAACTTGATACCTGAACTTGCCTCTGCCTTTCATTTCTGTCCAAGCTTGTTCCCATAGTGGAGTCTTCCAACAGGATCGTCTTCATGGAGTCGCCAGGTAGATGATTACAGCCAATTTTCTGTATCCCTCTCTTGTCTACCATCAAGAGATGGATCTATGTCGTTCTTCCCAGGGAACTCTTCAACATGCTCAAATCCGTCCCCAACAATGGCGCCATTTATGTTATCACTCCAAAAGTCACCCTAGACTGTAATCAGGTGAGCTTGGTAACATCAAATATTACAAAAAGAAAGTTGATTTTGAAATTATGAGAGAGGTAAGGCTAAAGCTATCTGCTTGACTTTAACAAATCATATGAATCTATCCCTGCAAATCATCTTCCATATGCAACAAAACAGATCATCCAAAAGCAATGCTTAGCCTTTCAAGGCTTTCAGGTGGAAGACTTTTATGGGGCAAACATAGAACTGCAAACATAGACATGAAAATCCTTTTCAAGCATACTATTTATACAGTAGAATAAGAATCATAATCTGAAGATCCTTTTCAGAAAATATTTAGCAACACACAAGGTAGAAGATCTCAAAGGATCCTCCTAAGCAACCCTCTCACGCTTGCCGTTGAAGAAGAACAAAGTTTAAGAGTCAAAACAAAGAAAAACACAACTAAACATCACTCTCTTCTGCAAATGAATTCTTAACACAGAAAATGATAAGATATGCTATCTTCATATTAATCCTATCAAAGTACAAAAACCGTTCCGTAGCCTCCACTCAACCATCGACCCTTTTTTAAAGCATTTAAACTATCTATTTAAAACAAAAGGGAGGCAATAGCTGGAGGTATGAGCTGGCCTCCTTCCCTTGAAAATCTCTAAGAGTTTATTTCATCTAACAACTTGGCTAACAAACTATGCTAGAAAACAGGAAAATGTTGGTGACTAATCCAACCAACTTTCACACTGATTTGATTCCCCTTTGTTGCGCAGCTCCTTGTTAGCCATGTGTCTTTCAGTAGCATGTGGTTGTCCTCATGATGCCAGCTGTTGCACTGCAATTTTCTCCATCATCATCCATCCAAAAAGTTGTTGGCCTTGCTGCGTATGTGTGCCAACCTTTATTCTCTGTGAAATATTAGGTAGCGCCTTTACATAGCGCCACTGTGCTACGCCTGTATGCAGACTTTGTTCTCTGTTCAAATTTGGGTAGCGGTTTTAGGCAGCGCCACTCTGGTGTTTTTCAAAACTGCGAAAATGAAATATTCATTATGTTATAGTATTTGTACAGACAAACTTCTTTCCTTAGTATGCTGCACAATGTTGCATCCCTGTCTTTGCTGCCATATCCTGCTATCCAAGAACCTGGTATTGATTATCACGAGCATTGCAAGGAACCTGTTAATGCATACATTAACGAAATACCCAAAATCTTTAAGATAGAGCTCATATCATTTGCAAGAGTGTTGTTATCTGCATGCATAACTTAGGAATCAAGAACACTCTGTTTTCTTCTTGAAGAAATCATGCATCCTTACTCGCGGGCCAAGATAAAAGACAGAAGGAATATAGTCTTGCTTGAATTTGCTGAAGGAGTAATTCACAGATGGTGTATCTTTGTGCAAATTCCGTCTCTGCCAGAAATTAGGTAGCGCCTGCCAAAAAATTCGGTAGCGCTCTGTGCAGCGGTCGTCGTTACACTGCTCCCAGGAGAAAACGCAGCGCCCAGGAAATTTACAGCGCCCAGGAGAAAACACAGCGCCCAGGAGAAAACGTAGGACCCAGGAGATTTGGCAGCGCACTGCACTCTGCTCATCCATGCATGAAAACGATGGAATGGACGAGAATTTTGAGAACATCATTGTATACATCGTGGCTACATTTAGTTCTTCAACACCTGTAGAATCTTTAAACAATACTGCATTGATAACTCATCATGGCAACTGTGCATGCATCCTATAAATCAGGCATTTGCAACTTCACTTGAACACCGAACAACTGGAATGTTGGCTTAATTTATGGCTTGACTTTGAGTTGAATGTGCAACTAGCATGTAGGATGGTATGACATGTAAACATGACTCTTAGGTTTAAGGGAATTTAGAAGTAAGACACTTAAGCGCACACACCTTTTTTGATTTTGTTTTATTTAATAAATATATACAATAAGCATAATTCATAAACTACAAAATA